>JAFMOC010000140.1:330000-532500 GCA_019802505.1 Corydoras sp. C115
GACACCCATGCTTGGACACAAACTTTTCATTCATTCATTATTCCTTCCGCTTTATCCTCTATTAGGGTCGCGGTGGGGTTCCCCATGCCCATGCAGGGGAGAACGTTTCGGGCGCTGGGCAGATACACCCAGGACAGGGTGCCAATCCATCGCTTGGGCACACACTCACTCACACAAACACACTTTATATGGGGCAATTTGGAGAACTCAATGGGGGTTGTTTTGAAAATCTTTGAAACAATTCTTTAACAGATTTTAAAAAATCTTTAAATAATAATAATAATAATAATAATAATAATAATAATATAAACGTCTTTCAGGTGGAATTAGAGAACATCTGGGTTTGCTTTGAATTTGCAGCTCCTTTACTACCTGATGCTTGAGAACATGTTGATTGACAAACGTAACAAAACACACACACACACACACAGAGTCGGGGGTGCACATACTGTACCAAAGGCACACACCCACACACAAACAGCGACACACACACACACACACTTTATATGGGGCAATTTGGAGAACTCAATTGACATTGATCCTTGTTTTTGGACTGTGGGAGGAAACCGGAGACCCAGGAGGAAACCCACACGGACACGGGGGGAACATGGAAACACCACCCAGATGGGGATTCGAACCGAGAATCCCTAATGCTGATAGGAGAACATGCTAAACCACTAAACCACCTGTGCCGCCTGACACAAACTTCTTGTACTAAAATTGATCAGCCCTGCAGCTGAATAACACTCTGAAGATATAAACAGTTAATGTTTACAAAGTAGGACCACCCCTCAGTTATGTGACTCGTGATGTCATAACCTCTGCTGGTGACATCATCAAAGGGCAGCTTTACCTTTCTTTTCTCTTAGCTCAGAAGAACAATTTTTAGCCAAGTCAGGGATCTATAGATCACTTAATCAGACTTGTGTTTTTCTGTAGGGTTGAGATGGAGAGTCTGGCGCATTACAGCAGCCCGGCTCACAGCGTTGCGCTGCTCGGCGTCTTAAACGAGCAGCGTCTGAAGGGGCAGTTCTGCGACGTGGTGCTCATGGTGGGTGAAAACCGCTTTCCAGCCCATCGCTGCGTCCTATCGGCCAGCGGCGAATACTTTCAGACTCTGTTCTCCAGGAGGGACTCTGAAAACCATGACATAATCCACCTGGACTTCTGTGAACCCGAGGCCTTCGAGATCGTGATCAATTACGTCTACACGTCGTCCCTGTTCGTCGACAGAGGAAGCCTGGCCGTGATACAGGAACTCGGATATAGCTTAGGCATCCCGTTCCTCACTAACATCATGTCCACCAGGCCTCAGGCGTCATACTGCGTGTCCCGGAAGAGGCTGTCCTTTTGTGAGGAAGACGACGGACCCTTCCAGAAAAGGAGTGTCATCGTGCACCAAGGGGGACCGGCAGGGAACGCGGGTCTGTCGGGAAAGGCTTTGAGGCAGGTTTCAGGAGCGACCGAGCAAGTGTGCCATACGTCAGGCAGAATTGAACCCGGGTTGAACCTAAGAAGAAACGCCAGCAAGGAGTCGGAGAACAAGACTCCATCCCTACCATCCATCCTCAAGAACCATCCTGAGTACAGACCAACCTCAATCAGGCCTCAGTTGACCTCCTCGGTGTCGTTCAGTGAAAGCGTCCAGCACCTGAACTCCGATCCTACCGATGACCCAGCCGAGGAAATGAAACCCGAACCCGCCTACCACTCTAAACCCGTTTCGGGAGGCCAGCACGCCGCTCATCAGCAGACCGTGGACCGCAGCGGGCCTCTAATCAAAAGCCTCCTGCGGCGCTCTCTGTCCATGGACAGTCCAGTTCCGGTTTTTTCCCCGGTTTTGGAGCTGAAAGACTCTCAAAGCAGAGAGCACTCTGTGGTGAAATCAGTGAAAACAGAGGAGCCATTAGCATCTGATAAACATTCAGCATCCCACGTTCTCAGGGCCAAATCACCCAAAGAGGATAAGGATACTCAGGCCAACGCGTTGACCATCAAACGAGAAGCCAGCAGTCCGTTAGCAGACCCTTCGGAAATCATTCGTATTACCGTGGAGGATAATCTGCCCGTCAGCTTCAAGGACTTCCAGTCCAACTATGATGAGAACCCCAGATACTTCAGTCCGCCGGTGAAAAGGAAGATGATGCTGGATGGAGGCTCCCATGGCTTCAAGAGATCCAGGGTCTTAAGTGAACATCGTAAGGACTGTGTGGACAGCATGTCGAACGAGTTGCCTCGGAACTCCGGCATGGTGGAGTGCGAGCAGGAGCCCGGAGAACTGCGGCCGAGCAAGACGTTCAAATGCTGGAGCTGCATGAAGGTGTTCCGGTCCAACGCCGGCCTCTACAGGCATATCAACATGTACCACAACCCAGAGAAGCCATACTCGTGTGACATCTGTCACAAGCGCTTCCATACCAACTTTAAAGTGTGGACTCACTGCCAAACCCAGCACGGCGTGGTCCAGAACCCCGCCGCCTCCTCCAGCTCGTATTCGGTCCTGGACGAGAAGTTGCAGAGGAAACTGATCGACATCGTGCGAGAACGCGAGATCAAGAAAGCTCTGATCATGAAGCTCAGGAGAAACAAGCAAACCCACCAAGCTCAGCCGTTCGGCAGGAAGAGCCGGAGGTCGAGGTCCTACGGGTGTCCGTACTGCGGCAAGATGTTCTACTTCCAGTCGCACTTCAAACTGCACATGAAGGGCCACATAGCCGAGCGGGCCAGCATGGAGGCGCAGCAACAGGAAGCCGGGTGTGAGCTCCAGGACCAAAGCGGACAGCTCGAGGACATCCAGGACATGGACGTCTTCCCGTGCAGGCTTTGCAATGAGAAACTGTCCTCTCCCGCTGACCTGGAGGATCATGAACGGGCGTGTCGGTACGCCACCGTCTGTCCTTACTGTGGTCTGCGCTTTTCCAACACGCTGGTCAAGAAGGACCATGAGACGCACTGCAAGTACAAGAAGCTGACGTGCCTCGAGTGCATGCGTACCTTCAAGTCCTCCTTCAGCATATGGCGCCATCAGGTGGAGGTACACAACCAGAATATGATGACCGTCAGGGAGCAGCTGACCTTCGGGTACTTGGATGCTAATCCAGAGACTGCCGAGCATCTTCAAGTGGCGCTGCCACAGGACGAGTCCATGGCAATCGGACAGGTGGACGGGAGAGAGGAAATGGCTTACGGTGACTCGGAGGATTCCTCCAATGCCCCTGAAGATCTGAGTTCTCACGCTCAGGGCAAGCTGGTGGTCAAGGAGGAGCCGCAGGAGGAACTGGTGACCGACCAAGAAACCCTGGTGCCTGAGGAACCGGGAGTGTGGCCTTGTGAGAAGTGTGGCAAGCTTTTCAGTTCCTGCAAAACCTTGGAGCGTCACCAGGAGCTCCTCTGTCACATCAAACCCTTCATCTGCCACATCTGCCACAAAGCCTTCCGGACCAACTTCCGCCTCTGGAGCCACTACCAATCCCACTCGGAAGATCCCGTTACCAGACCCATGGACGAACGCCCGTGTTCGCCGTCTCCTTCGCCCCCTCTCACGATCGCTGTCCCGGACCCCCTGACGTCTCGAACGTCTTCCCCAAACCCCGCCCAAATCGAAGATCCGGCATCGTCGGACGAGCCCAGGACCTTGCCCACGTCGGCGTCCGTACGTAAGAATCCCGAGCAGGAAGAGGCCGTCAACGGAGCCCGGAACTTGGTCCATTCCAGATTAGACAATGCGGAAAAGCCAGCCAGCTCTCAGGAATCAGATACGCTGTTCTATCACGCGCCGACGCTCTCCGCCCTCACCTTCAAGAGGCAGTACATGTGCAAACTCTGCCACCGGACCTTTAAGACAGCGTTCAGTCTGTGGAGTCATGAGCAGAGTCACGGACACATCTAATCCTGCAGGGCCGCCTCAGGAAAAGCCTTTTGTTTTGGGGGGTTGGGGCAGAAATCTACCTACAGCTGGGTTCAGACCGGAGCCGTATTCCAGAAACGTTTCGGATCGATTACCCGGCACAACATGCGGTGCAAGTTTAAGCGACTAGTGTTAGTACCCTTACCGAAATCCCTCAAAGAACCCTTAATCTGACCTTCCCTACCTCAGATAGCAACACGCAGCGTGGAGGAACTCCTGCATGAGGTTCAAATTCTCAGCGGCAAAAAGGGTCCCAAATGGTGTTACCTCTAATTTAGCTAGATTTACCTTAATTTACCTCAATTTAGACACTTTTTATTTAAGAAAAAGTATTCGAAAATAAGTATTTGAGTGGTCAGTCCATCTACACTCACTTTATTAAGTTGACTTTTTAAATTTCCTTTAATTAGCTCCACTGATCATACAGATGGACCTTTGTAGTTCTGTAATTCCATTCTGTAGTCCACCTCTGTTCTGTTCTCTGATCCGGACCGTGGACAGAGCAGGTATTATTAGGTGGTAGATGATTCTCAGTACTGCAGTGACGCTGCAACTTTAAATCCAATCTCATGTATTATATAAAAAATAATACCTGTTCTGTTCTGTGGGGGGTCCTGCTCATCACAGAACAGATTAAAGGAAAATGTAGAGAACTCCAGTGGAACCGAAGGTGAAGGTGAATCTAATAAAAATGTCCGGTGAGTGTAGACTATAAACTGAGCTCAGGTTGTATGTTATTGTGTAAAAAACACTTCCCATTAGCAAATGTACTCGTACACCTGAGCTAAACTTACAATCGATGTCCCAATTCATCCCCAAGTTGCTAAGTGGGGTGGCTCTGTGTGTTTGTAACTCCATGAGAACGATGGTTCCTCCTCAAACCGAAACATGACCCCCCCCCCCCCCCAAAGTATTAATAAGTTAAATAATGACCAGTGTTCTGTACAGAACGCGGTGAAGTAGAACACCGTGTTCTGTGTGGAATTTACTGGAACCAGGAATTTAGGTGGCGTGTCGCTTCATTCGCGATGGGCTGATGATTTCCATACATTCGTTTCCTCTTAAGTACTGGGATAGGCTTCGGTACATGTCTAAGCCCATTCATAATTAATCCTGCATCATTGCCCCCTAGTGTTAGGGCAGTGTTTAGTGCAGAGTGTTTCCGTCACTCAGACACGGCTATGTTTCTGTAATGCGGCTCATGGGGGGGGGGGGGGTATTAAACCTCAGTCGGACATATTTTTTTCCAGATTCGGTGTAAACATGTGGTTAACCACCTGGTTCTTTTCCTTGAGGAACATCGTGTACACAGGGGTTCTGATGTGACTGTGTGGCTCTTTGAATCAGTGCTTAGAACCTGCAATAACTGCTGCGAGTGCTCTGCGCAGGACTCCGCCGTTCCAGTGGCCTTTCTCTTTCATCGTTCACGAATTAGCACTTTTACGGAAGATCATCCGTATCGACCTTCGTATTGGATACGAGAAGCACACGGGATCCACAGGAGCGTGGGGGGGTCGGAGGGTGAGGGCGGACCCCCCCGAGGGTGAGGGCGGACCCCCCGAGGGTGACCTCCACCTCCCCTGTATTTATTACTTTCTGTGTTGATATTTCAGTCTTTGATATTTCAGATCTTCTCACTTTCTTCGAGCCGGCCGGCTTGAGGTGGTTAATATTTTTTTGGTTCTGAAGCTGAAGCGTGATGTAAGACGTGCTCTAGATATCAGTGTTGAATCTTCAGGTAAAAATGCACGAGTTCTAAACTTTTGGTTCTGTGCCGTTTTTTTTCGCTGGTGAGTATCGTTGCCGAGGAAACGTGTTCTACTGGAATGGACCTTGGGTCACATTTACATCTAATTTCAATTAAGCGTTGATTTCAAATGGAGATTGTGCTCAGAGAGCGGCGAGCGCGCGGCCCCGTCGGAACTCTTAGGACGTGCGTCGCACACGATGGTTACCATGGAAACATCTCGAAGGAAACCCAGGTTCAGGTCTTTTAATTAAACCTAATTTACCGTATTTTCCGGACCATAAGGCGCAGTCTGAATTACGGGATCTATTTCTGTGTTTGACGCACGTATAAGGCGCACCGTACTATAAGGCGCAGTCTGAATTACGGACTCTATTTCTGTACGGTACTTATTCTGTACGGAACCGTATTATAAGGCACTCGCTAAAACATACGATCTACAAGAAAAGTAAAGGATGCAGAACGCTGATTTATAATTGAAGTTTATTCTACTACTTGACAAAACACATTATTTTAATCGCTCTTCTCCCACAAATCCATCAAAGTCCTCGTCTTCTGTCTGAATTAAAAAGCTGGTTCTCTATCGAGCACTCCGGTGTTCCCTCTCATCGATGTCCGAGTCCGTCTCGTCTCCGGGCGGCCGTTCGGCGACGATGCCGGCTTTCTGGAAAGCTCGGACGACGGTTACAGCAGAACCCTCAGCCCAGGCTTCCACAATCTATTCACAGACGGTGGCGTAACTCGCCCCGCCGCCGCCTCCCGAGTTTTAGTAAACGTGTGTTCTCGTCTATCATCCATCGCTCCCACGCCGCCCGCAACTTTACTTTAAACGCCCCGTTTACGCCGATGTCCAGCGGTCGGGGTTCTTTATTTAATCCTCCCGGAATGACGGCGAGCTCTGAATTAATTGTCTTCGCTCGGCTTTTCTGTGAGATGAGCGCGCATGGAGTCACAGACCAGCAGGGCGGCGATGTGTGGAACAAACCACCCGCTCGCACGACAATACTTTTATAGATTTTGGAACTCAGTACACGTATAAGGCGCATGTCCGATTACTGGGAAAATTTTAGGCTTTTAGGTGCACCTTATAGTCCGGAAAATACGGTAAAAGGATGATTGGTACAGCATCGAAATTCCTGATAAATATTAGAAAAAGCAGGATGGTTCTGCGGCGCCGCTCGCTTTCTTTGCACAGCCGACCTATAAACAAGCTGCAGGCGCTTATGCAGGCCTGCTTCGTGGTTCCGATTCATCCCAGATGGCTTGATTTGAGGTTTTTGATGGGACTCAGGAGCTTTAGTTCTCATCTTCATTGTGCTGCATCGTGGCACAACCCTAAAAACCCCTAGAACACAGGGTTTAAAATGAATTCTGAACTTGTTGCACTTATCAGTTGTGGTGTGACGTACCAGCTCCAGCATCCCCCTCTCATTTATTTACTCACCAGGGTGTAGATTTCGGAACCCGGTGTTGGTACTGCATCAGTATCAGACCCCCCCCCCCCCCCCCCCCCCCCCCCGAATCATGATCAGCCGATTGGGCAGCTCGTCATGCATCGGTCATTAAAGCTTAAAGCACAACGAATCAGGCTGAAGCTCTCCTGATGCCACGTGTCTCTCCATTGAGGTGCAGAGTGTTTATATTTGCGATGCCTCTGAATTGTGCGATTGGGAATCCTCATGCCTTTATTGGGAGCGGTTTGCTGGGTGCAGCTTCTGATTGGTTCCCTCGATCGGGCCGCGATGCTCTTTAATTACCCGAGTTTGTAATAAAATCGATCTTTTGTACTGAGTTTTTTTCGGATGTAAGAATTTATTTCCGCTTCTTCTGCAATAACGGAACTTTGATATGAGAATGGGTTCTTTAGGTGGCAGCAGGTTCCGTGTGTTCGGTGATTGTTTTTTTTATATACTGTATATCTGCTTGCTTTTTCAAATAAAAGTCATGCTTGTAGCTCTCTCTGATTTGAAGTTGACAGCACAAATATTCTCGAGTTTGTACCTTAACTTTGTACATAACCTTATACCCAACCGTAAGAACTGTAACATTCATTCATTCATTATCTCCCGCTTTATCCTCTATTAGGGTCGCGGTGGGGTTCCCCATGGCCATCCAGGGGAGAACGTCTCGGGCGCTGGGCAGATACACCCAGGACAGGGCGCCTATCCAACGCTGGGCACACACTCACTCACACAGACACACTCTATATGGGGCAATTTGGAGAACTCAGTTGACTTGATCCATGTTTTTGGACTGTGGGAGGAAACCGGAGAACCCGGAGGAAACCCACGCAGACACGGGGAGAACATGGAAACTCCACCCAGATGGGGATTCGAACCGGGAATCCCTAGTGCTGAGAGGAGAACATGCTAACCACTAAGCCACCGTGCCGTCCAAGAACTGTAACATAAATCACAAACAAATGTACAATGAGGGCGGCACAGTGGCTTAGTGGTTAGCATGTTCCCGGTTCGAATCCCCATCTGGGTGGAGTTTCCATGTTCTCCCCGTGTCCGCGTGGGTTTCCTCCGGGTTCTCCAGTTTCCTCCCACAGTCCAAAAACATGGATCAAGTCAATTGAGTTCTCCAAATTGCCCCATATAGAGTGTGTCTGTGTGAGTGAGTGTGTGCCCAGCGAAGGATTGGCGCCCTGTCCTGGGTCTATCTGCCCAGCGCCCGAGACGTTCTCCCCTGGATGGGCATGGGGAACCCCACCGCGACCCTACTAGATAATGAATGAATGAAAATGTACAATGAGTCATTTCTACACTGTAAACTCTTGATCTTAAGAACGATCCTTTTCTTGTTTAACCACGAATTTACATCTTGACTTAGAACCACAATTACACATCAATTCACCTTAATACTAGAAAAGGTAATAAACTTGACGTAAACCCAAATAGTATACAAACAGAACACAAAGCTCTGTGGCTACATTAAATATTAAAGAGAGTATGGCTTTCACTACTTAATAAACACTTTAACCCTTAATTCTAACTTTGGAACCTTTAAAGCCGTGTAACCTTAGAAACTAACATTGTCAACGTTCTTAAAGAGGCAGGAACCATAAAAAACAATTAAAATATACTTTAAAAACAATTAAAATTTAGCACGTTCTTTTAGCGCTAGGGATTCCCGGTTCGAATCCCCATCTGGGTGGAGTTTCCATGTTCTCCCCGTGTCCGTGTGGGTTTCCTCCGGGTTCTCTGGTTTCCTCCCACAGTCCAAAAACATGGATCAAGTCAATTGAATTCTCCAAATTGCCCCATATAGAGTGTGTCTGTGTGAGTGTGTGCCCAGCGATGGATTGGCGCCCTGTCCTGGGTGTATCTGCCCAGCGCCCGAGACGTTCTCCCCTGGATGGGCATGGGGAACCCCCCCGCAACCCTAATAGAGTATAAACTGCTGAAGTAGGCAGTTACAGTGAGAGTTGCCCTGCTGTTGTAAATAGTAACTGCATTGGTTTGTTCTGTGTATAGAACATTCTCATTTGCACTGCTTGTTGCTCCTTGACTCCTCAATAAACACTTTAACCCTTGATTCTAACTTTGGAACCTTTGAAGCAGTGTAACCGTAGAAACTAACATTAAGGACGTTCTTAAAGAACATTAAAGAGACAGGAACCATAAAATTCATTCATTCATCTATTAGGGTCACGGCCCATGGGGTTCGGGCCCATACACCCAGGACAGGGCACCATCCTCGCTGGGCACACACTCACTCACACAGATGGGAACAATTTGGAGAACTCAATTCTTGATCCATGTTTTTTGGACTGTGGGAGGAAACCGGAGAATGGAGAAACCCACGCAGACCCATGGACATGGGGATTCGAGACGGGAATCCCTATCGAACATGCTAACCACTAATCCACAGTGCAGCCCCCGGAACATAAAATACTCATCCATCCATTTATCTCCCCGAATTGGGTCACGGGGGGGGGGTTCTCCATATCCAGGGGAAATCGGGCGCTGGGCAGATAGACCCAGGACTGGGAACTGGCACACATCTCACTCAACACAACAGACACTCTATAGGGGCAATTGAACTCAATTGACTTCCATGTTTTTGGACTGTGGGAGGAAACCGGAGAACCCGGAGGAAACCCACGCGGACACGGGGAGAACATGGAAAACTCCATCCAGATGGGGATTGGAACCGGGAATCCCTAGTAACTGAGAGGAGAACATGCTAACCACTAAACCACTAAGATAAATCACATAAACAAATGTACAATGAGGGTGGCATGGTGGCTTAGTGGTTAGCACGTTCTCCTCTCAGGATTCCCGGTTCGAATCACCATCTGGGTGGAGTTTCCATGTTCTCCCCGTGTCTGCGTGGCATTCCTCCGGGTTCTCCGGTTTCCTCCCACAGTCCAAAAACATGGATCAAGTCAATTGAATGGGGTGGGGTTCCCCATGTCCATCCAGGGGAGAACGTTTCAGGCGCTGGGCAGATACACCCAGGACAGGGCGCCAATCCATCACTGGGCACACACTCACTCACACACACTCTATAGGGGGCAATTTGGAGAACTCAATTGACTTGATCCATGTTTTTGGACTGTGGGAGGAAACCGGAGAACCCGGAGGAAACCCACGCGGACACGGGGTGAACATGGAAACTCCATCCAGATGGGGATTCGAACCGGGAATCCCTAGTACTGAGAGGAGAACGTGCTAACCACCGTGCCGTCCGTTAAATAGTAACTGCATTGTTTTGTTCTGTGTATAGAACATTCTCCTTTGCACTGCGCTTTATAAAATACAGTCAACAAACAGTTTATTATCGTTTTATTTACAGTCTGTATGTGTATAGGGTTCTTTACATGATTCATTTGCATGTTCTCCCTCCGTTTTCTCCAGGAGGTCGGATTTCAGGCCACAATCCAAAAACTGTCCTGATGTTCCTCTACCTTTCATTCCTGATGAGTTACTCCAGCACCACCTCGGCCCTGACGGGGATCAGTGGCTCTAACATTAAGCGAGGTGTTACTGAAGGGTGTTTAACATCACATTTGGGCGGAGGAGCTTCTTAACACTCCACGCTAGTGTTTATTTAATCAGCCGGACCTCACAGAGCCAGCGTGTCTTTGATGAGGCGCCTCATGGTGGTGCTGACGGACGTCCCGAGCGAGTCCGTGATCTGGAAGCTGATCTTGTACAGATACGGCTGCACGTCCTTCAGCCCGGTGTCGAAGACGTTGTCCACTTCGGACTGCGTGGGCATTTTGGGCAGGTACTCGTGCCGGTTGATGACCTCCACGATGTTGATGACCTTCTCGCCCAGCTTCTCGCCCACCTTCTCGCGGCAGATCTGGCGCTCCTGCTCGTTGGCCAGGCTCACCACGTTCACCTTGATGGTCCACACCTCCCACGGGATGCACTCATCCGAGAACGGCCAGCGCGACTTCTTTTTCTGATAGAACTCCAGAGAGATCTGGCCTATCCCGTCACTGCCCGAATTCCCGAGTGCCTCCTAACAGAAATGATACAGACGATGCATTACAGATCTGAATGTACGTGGACGTTCTGACAGCCATCACGGGTCGAACGTTCTCATGCACTCTTATACACATAATCTGGTGGCTCTTCAAATAAAGGAGCTGATGTGAGCTCCGCCTCCAGCAGCTACAGCAGTAACATGCTGCTTCTTAAAACATTCCTCCAGGTTCAAAAAACCCAAAGACAAAAAACATGGATTCTCCAAATTGCCCCATATAGAGTGTGTGAGTGTGTGCCCAGCGATAGATTGGCGTCCTGTCCTGGGTCTATCTGCCCAGCGCCTGAAACAATCTTCCCTGGATGGGAATGAGGAGAATAAAACGGAAAAAATAATAATAAATATTCTGGATGGGCATGGGGAACCCCCCCGCAACCCTAATAGAGGATAAAGTGGAAGATAATGAATGAATATATATATATATATATATATATATATATATACACATTAATGTTGTGTAGGATAAGTGGCTTAGTGTTTAGCATGTTCTCCTCTCAGCGCTAGGGAGTCCCGGTTCGAATCCCCATCTGGGTGGAGTTTCCATGTTCCCCCCGTGTCTGCGTGGGTTACCTCCGGGTTCTCCGGTTTCCTCTCACAGTGCAAAAACATGGATCAAGTCAATTGATTTCTCCAAATTGCCCCATATAGAGTGTGTCTGTGTGAGTGAGTGTGTGCCCAGCGATGGATTGGCGCCCTGTCCTGGGTGTATCTGCCCAGCGCCCGAGACGTTCTCCCCTGGATAGGCATGGGGAACCCCACCGCGACCCTAATAGAAGATAAAGCGGGAGATAATGAATGAATGAATGAATGAGTTAGCAAGTTTGCCTTATGGATTTCCGGTTCGAATCCCAATCTGGGTGGAGTTTCCATGTTCTCCCCCCGTGTCTGCGTGGGTTTCCTCCGGGTTCTCCGGTTTCCTCGCACAGTCCAAAAACATGGATCAAGTCAATTGAGTTCTCCAAAATTGCCCCATATAGAGTGTGTCTGTGAATGAGTGTGTCCCCAGCGATGGATTGGCGTCCTGTCCTGGGTCTATCTGCCCAGCGCCCGAGACGTTCTCCTCTGGATGGGCATGGGGAACCCCACCGCGACCCTAATAGAGGATAAAGCGGGAGATAATGAATGAATGGATGTACCTTGAACTCGGCCACAGTTCTCCTGATCACTCGGTCCAGTTCGTCTGATGAAACTCTCACGAAGGTGAAGTCGATGAAATCACAGTCCACGTCCTGCGTTCCCACTGTCCCCATGCTGTACGTCCCTTCTTTCTTATAGTGGAACTTCCCGGTGCTGCGATGCAACAGAATGGTGTGTAACAGAGCAGCCATGGCCTCGTCCACCTGCCTGGCCTCCACCGACACCTCCAGCACCTCCGAGCGGCAATTCATCTCCTCCAAACTCCCCGAAGGAGACCCACACACCCGCCTAAGACGGTAGTTTATAAACGATCGAGGTCTCTATTCCGCTCTGGAAGTAGCCGCAGAGTCCATCAGCGTCTGCTGTTCGTTTCCAAAGCGAAACAGACGACGCGACCCCAAAATGGAGGCAGCTTGTTTACACAAACGCCGTTTCCTTAAAATGTCCCGTGTCGGACTCCGTCAGCAAAGTTACAACAACAAAGATAAGGGACACCTACTGGTCAGAAGCAGTATTACACCAGTCTATATGCTATAATCTGGATGATTTTCGTTGGACGTCATTCATTTATTCATTTATTCATTCATTATCTTACGTTTAATCCTCTACTAGGGTCGCGGGGGGAGAACGTGCTAAGCACTATTCCGGGTTCTCCGGTTTGTTCCCACCGTCCAAAAACATGGATGTAAACATGGTAGATTGAATGTTCTAAATTGCCCCATATAGTGTGTGTGTGTGTGTGTGTGTGTGTGTGTGTGTGTGTGTGTGTGTGTGTGTGAGTGTACCCAGTGATATATTGTTGCCCTGTTCTGGGTGTATCTGCCCAGCTCCCATTCTCCCCTGGATAAACATGTGGAACCCCCCCCCCCCCCAACCCTAATAGAGGATTAAGCAGAATGTAATGAGTGAATGATCTTTTACATCTTTATGTATTTTTATATTTACTATTATATTTATGTATAGTGTACCTGCCTACTTGAGCAGTTTATATTTGAATTGTTTTTAAAGTATATTTGAATTGTATTTGAGATTTTCTGCCTCTTTAAGAACGTTGACAATGTTCTAAGGTTACACGGCTTTAAAGGTTCCAAAGTTAGAATTAAGGGTTGAAGTGTTTATTAAGGAGGAACGACGAGAGGCGACATGAAGCCATACGCTCTCCTTGATATTTAATGTAGCCACTGAGCTTTGTGTTCTGTTTGTATACTATTTGGTCAAGTTTACGTCAAGTTTATTACCTTTTCTAGTATTAAGGTGAATTGATGTGTAATTGTGGTTCTAAGTCATGATGTAAATTCGTGGTTAAACAAGCAAAGGATCGTTCTTAAGATTAAGAGTTTACAATGTAGAAATGACTCATTGTACATTTGTTTATGTGATTTATGTTACAGTTCTTACGGTTGGGTGTAAAAAGTTAAGGTACAAGCTCAAGAATAACTCTAATCATTCATTCATTATCTTCCGCTTTATCTTCTATTAGGGTCGTGGTGGGGTTCCACATGCCCATCCAGAGGAGAACGTCTCGGGCGCTGGGCAGTTAGACCCAGTACAGGGTGCCAACTTATCGCTGGGCACACACTCACTCACACAGACACGCACGCATACACACTCTATATGGGGCAATTTGGAGAACTCAACTGACTTGATCCATGTTTTTGGACTGTGGGAGGAAACCGTAGAACCCGGAGGAAACCCACGTGGACACGGGGAGAACATGGAAACTCCACCCAGATGGGGATTCGAACCGGGAATCCCTAGTGCTGAGATGCGAACGTGCCAACCACTAAGCCGCCTAACCCTAATCAGTATTGGCAAAAATATTTGTGCTGTCAACTTTAAATCAGAGAGAGAGCTACATATAGTGTTTTTTCACAGGTATTAAGATTCAGATTTAATGCTAATATATGCCCTTGCCCGTAATGAGTTGAACTGTGCTCATATATTAAATTATATTATTTTATATAAAATTATATTATCCATCCATCCATTATCTTCCGCTTTATCCTCTATTAGGGTCGCAGGGGTGGGAGGTTCCCCATGCCCATCCAGGGGAGAACGTCTCAGGCGCTGGGCAGATACACCCAGGACAGGGCGCCAATCCATCACTGGGCAGACTCACTCACACAGACACACTCTATATGGGGCAAATTTGGAGCATACAATTTACCCTGAATCCATGTTTTTTTGGACTGTGGGAGGAAACCGGAAAATCCGGAGAAAGCCCACATGGACACAGAGAACATGGAAACCCAGTCAGCACTGAGAGGCATACGTGCTGACCCCTAAGCCTCTGTGCCGTTCACACTATATAATGCGTATTTATATACTATATAAGAAGTAGGGGCGGCACGGTGGCTTAGTGTTTAGCACGTTCTCCTCTCAGCGCTAGGGATTCCCGGTTCGAATCCCCATCTGGGTGGAGTTTCCATGTTCTCCCCGTGTCCGCGTGGGTTTCCTCCTTTTCTCCGGTTTCCTCGCACAGTTTAAAACATGGATCAAGTCAATTGAATTCTCCAAATTGCCCCATATAGAGTGTGTCTGTGTGAGTGAGTGTGTGCCCTGCGATGGACTGGCGCCCTGTCCTGAGTGTATCAGCCCTGCGCCCGAGACGTTCTCCCCTGGATGGGCATGGGGAACCCCACCGCGACCCTAATAGAGGATAAAGCGGAAGATAATGGATGAATGAATATATATACTTTTAAAGAAGTAGGTTTTGAAGTCAACGCTTCGTGACGAGAAAATGTTAATAAAACGAATGTCAGATTGCTATATCTTTTAATTTATTCCCCAGAAGAATTAATATTACATTGTTTTAAGGATTCTGTTCATTTGTTTGGCTTAACGACGCCGTGAAGCATAAAAACACTGGTTTAATTCTCACAAGAGACACAGAAAAGTCGAAACGGTTTAACGATTAAGATGGAGACGCAGGGCTGTGTTCCAAATAGTAGGTCTTCCCTACTCCTTGCATCCTACTCACTTTTTAAGAGCACTTATTGTTTATGTGTTATTGCTGACCATCTGCTATGTGTTTTTTATAGGATTTTATGAGGCCATTAGATTTTATATCTCGATATGCTAAATGTTTTATAAATGAGCAAGTCTTCTTGTTTAGTGCACTTCGTAGTAATTCTATGGTCGATTAGAACGGACGGGCGTCTCGCGTGTGAGGCGGGGCGCGTAATTCAGTGTGGCGTTAAAAGACTTCGTTAAGTTGTTCATGGCGTCGGTTTTTCATGTTGTGGTGACATAAAGCTCAGCGATGTACAGGACTGTCTCCAGTTGTCCTCTTGCGCCGGCTGTAAAGGTTAAATTATTAAACGCTGGATTTCATACGGCGGCTGATCTCCAGGACGTCCCCGCCCTTCAGCTGAGCAAAGGTACTGCAGCAGGGTGCCAATACTTACCCCTCCGAAAAGAGCCCCCCACCTGTAGCTTAATCCGGCTTTACTCTACATTTTAAAGAGACAGGCATGAAGTTTCAAACGTGGAGCAGCTCGAGTGGCGTCCCGTTTAAACAGCTTGGGAATGAATTGGAATGCCGACTGCGAACCATCTATCCATAATCTAACGCATTGTCCTCTATTAGGGTTGCCCATCCAGGGGAGAACGTCTCGGGCGCTGGGCAGATACACCCAGGACAGGGCGCCAATCTATCGCTGGGCACACACTCACACAGACACACTATATGGGGCAATTTGGAGAATTCACTTCACCTTGATCCATGTTTTTGGACTGTGGGAGGAAACCCACGAGGACACGGGGAGAACATGGAAACCACCCATATTGCGATTCGAACCGGGAATCCCTAGTGCTGAGAGGAGAACATGCTAAACCACTAAGACACTGTGCCACCCTTCGACTGCGAACCATTCATTCATTATCCATCCATCCATTATCTTCCGCTTTTCCTCTATTAGGGTCGCGGGGGGGGGGGGGTTCCTCATGCCCATCTAGAGGAGAACGTTTCGGGCGCTGGGCAGACCCAGGACAGGGCGCCAATCTATCACTGGGCACACACTCACTCACAGACACACTCTATATGGGGAAATTTGGAGAACTCAATTGACTTGATCCATGTTTTTGGACTGTGGGAGGAAACCGGAGAACCTGGAGGAAACCCATGCGGACATGGGGAGAACATGCAAACATGCAAAATCTCACCTAGATTGGGATTCGAACCGGGAATCCCTAGCACTGAGAGGCAAACGTGCTAACCACCAAGCCACCGTGTTGCCCTGACTGCAGGGTGTTTCTCCATCTATTGCGATGCGAAAACCGGGATAGGATCCAATGACCCTTCTTAGAAGAAGCTTTGCATTTGCATTTGGTCATTTAGCAGATGGTTTTATCCAAAGCGACTTACAAGGTGAGCACAGGGTTCATCACAACATCCCTGGAGCAATGAGGGTTAAGGGTCTTGCTCAAGGACCCACACTGGTAACTTCAGTGGACCTGGGATTTGAACCCACAACCTTCAGATTGAGAGCCCAACACCCTAACCACTGAGCTGGCTTAGTGGTTTGCACGTTCTCCTCTCAACGCTAGGGATTCCCGGTTCGAATCCCCATCTGGGTGGAGTTTCCATGTTCTCCCCGTGTCTGCGTGGGTTTCCTCCGGGTTCTCCGGTTTCTCCTGGTAACTTCAGTGGACCTGGGATTTGAACCCACAACCTTCTGATTGATAGCCAACACCCTAACCACTGAGCTACCTTGCCATAAGCAGAAGCAGATATATAATTGAGAACGTTGTGCTTCGTGTAGAAGCTGGTTTGACTCTGGAGGATGCGGAGGAGGTCCTACAGACTCTTCATGAGGGGGCGCCGGTGGAACAGAGCGTGACTGCGCTGGACCTGCTTCAGCAGGAGCAGAGTCTCGGCAGCATCGTGACCTTCTGCTCCGAGCTGGACTCCGTGCTCGGGGGCGGGATCCCCGTGGGCAAGACCATTGAGATCTGCGGCGTTCCAGGAATCGGGAAAACCCAGCTGTGGTGAGATTCAGTACATGATCTTTGATGACATCTAGGGGTGTCTTCAACTAAGGATTTTCATAGTCGAATCTGATTCGTCAGATTTTCCCTATAGTCGACTGATAGTCGAATCAGTTAAAATTTCACCACAAGATGGCGCTATAAGCGTGGTTTTTTAAAAAAAAATTTAAAAAAATATATTTTACTTGTTTTTCTAGAGCACCGTAAATGGGATCCCCATTCTGGACTTTTAAAAAAAAAAAAAAAATTAACAGAAATTAGGATGATTTGATTTGACAAAAGGCTATATATATATATAACAAAAACAAAGACATTTCATGTAAAAACTAATGCTTAGCAGCAGCCATGGGCGCCCCCATGTGGTCAAAATGGTACATTCGACTATGAGGTTCATAGTCGACTACGGTTCTCCGAATCGAATCGTCGAATCAGCAAATATTGCAGCTCACCCCTAATGACATCACATCACTTTGATGAGAATGTTTTGGGCGCTGGGCAGATAGACCCAGGAAAGGGCGCCAATCTATCGCTGGGCACACACTCACTCACACAGACACACTCTATATGGGGCAATTTGGAGAGTTCATCCATGTTTTTGGACTGTGGGAGGAAACCGGAGAACCCGGAGGAAACGCAGACATGGGGAGATCTTGGAACGTCCACCCAGCTTGGAATTCGAATCGGGAATCCCAGATTAAATTAAAGATGAGATTAGATTAAAGTTCAATAATGAATAATTCCAGGTTCAAATCCCAATCTGGGTGGAGTTTTCATGTTCTCCTCATGTCTGCGTGAGTTTGCTCCATGTTCTCCAGTTTTCTCCCACAGCCCAAAAACATGGATAAGGTTCTCAAAACGTTCTCCCCTGGATGAGCACCCCTGTGACCCTAGAAGAGGATTCCACAACTCCTCACAACTGGAATAAGCAGAGTGTAGGGTAGCAGTGACTTTTAGATTTAGATTTAGATTTTTCTGTACTACGCCGTACGTTCTTGAGCCTGTGTGTTTTGCACTCTGGTTAAACCTGCTGTTTGTGCTCTGTCAGCATGCAGCTGGTTGTGGACGTGCAGATCCCGCCATGTTTCGGCGGACTGGGCGGTAAAGCCGTGTTCATCGACACTGAGGGTAGCTTCGTGTTGCAGCGAGTGGAGGATATGGCTCACGCTGCTGTACAACACTGCACCCTACTGGCTGAAGATGAAGGTGTGTAAATATTCATTCATTCATTCATTATCTCCCGCTTTATCCTCTATTAGGGTCACGGTGGGGTTCCCCATGCCCATCCAGGGGAGAACGCTTCGGGCGCTGGGCAGATAGACCCAGGACAGGGCGCCAATCCATCGCTGGGCACACACTCTCACACAGTCACACTCTATATGGGGCAATTTGGAGAACTCAATTGACTTGATCCATGTTTTCAGACTGTGGGAGGAAACCGGAGAACCCGGAGGAAACCCACGCAGACACGGGGAGAACATGGAAACTCCACCCAGGTGGGGATTGGAACCGGGAATCCCTAGTGCTGAGAGGAGAACATGCTAACCACTAAGCCACCGTGCCGCCGATTAGAGAACTGGTGGGTTTCTTCCGGGTTCTCCGGTTTCCTCCCACAGTCCAAAAACATGGATTCAAGGTAAATTTCCATCCATCCATTATCTTCTGCTTTATCCTCTATTAGGGTCGCGGAGGGGGGGTTCCCCATGCGTCTCGGGCGCTGGGCAGATAGACCCAGGACAGGGCGCCAATCCATCGCTGGGCACACATTCACTCACACAGACACACTCTATATGGGGCAATTTTAGAACTCAATTGACTTGATCTATGTTTTCGGACTGTGGGAGGAAACCGGAGAACCCGGAGGAAACCCACGCAGACACGGGGAGAACATGGAAACTCCACCCAGATGGGGATTGGAACCGGGAATCCCTAGTGCTGAGAGGAGAACATGCTAACCACTAAGCCACCGTGCTGCCTGTGTGTAAATATATTAAATTCATTATCTTCCTCTTAATCCACTATTAATTAGTATAGGGAGTGGTAGCTCAGTGGTTAGGGTGTTGGGTTATCAATCTGAAGGTTGGGGGTTCAAATCCCAGATCCACTGAAGTTACCAGTGTGGGACCTTGAGCAAGACCCTTAACCCTCATTGCTCCAGGGATGTTGTGATGAACCCTGTGCCCACCTTGTAAGTCGCTTTGGATAAAAGCATCTGCAAAATGACCAAATGTAAATGTAGGGTCGTGGGGGGGGTTCCCCATGCCCGTTCAGGGGAGAACATTTCAGGCACTGAGCAGATACCCCCAGGACATGTGCAATATTACAATATTACCTAACCCACAGTGCAATATCTATTTTTATTTAATATATATAACTTACAGGGTGACACGGTGGCTTAGTGGTTGGCATGTTCTCCTCTCAGCACTAGGGATTCCCGGTTCGAATCCCCATCTGGGTGGAGTTTCCATGTTCTCCCCGTGTCTGCGTGGGTTTCCTCCGGGTTCTCCGGTTTCCTCCCACAGTCCGAAAACATAGATCAAGTCAATTGAGTTCTAAAATTGCCCCATATAGTGTGTGTCTGTGTGAGTGTGTGTGCCCTGCGATAGATTGGCGTCCTGTCCTGGGTCTATCTGCCCAGCGCCCGAGACGTTCTCCCCTGAATGGGCATTGGGAACCCCACCGTGACCCTAGTAGAGGATAAAGCGGGAGATAATGAATGAATATATAACTTACAGGGCGGCACGGTGGTTAGTGGTTAGCACGTTCTCTCAGCACTAGGGATTCCCGGGTCGACTCCCCATCTGGGTGGAGTTTCCATGTTCTCCCCTTGTCCGTGTGGGTTTCCTCCGGGTTCTCCGGTTTCCTACAGTCCAAAAACATGGATCAAGTCAATTGAGTTCTCCAAATTGCCCCATATAGAGTGTGTCTGTGTGAGTGAGTGTGTGCCCAGCGATGGATCAGTGCCCTGTCCTGGGTCTATCTGCCCAGCGCCCGAAATGTTCTCCCCTGGATGGGCATTGGGAACCCCACCGTGACCCTAATAGAGGATAAAGCGGGAGATAATGAATGAATGAATATATAACTTACAGGGCGGCATGGTGGCTTAGTGGTTGGCACGTTCGCCTCTCAGCGCTAGGGATTCCCGGGTCGAATCCCCATCTGGGTGGAGTTTCCATGTTCTCCCCGTGTCCGCGTGGGTTTCCTCCGGGTTCTCCGGTCTCCTCCCACAGTCCAAAAACATGGATCAAATCAATTGAGTTCTCAAAATTGCCCCATATAGAGAGTGTCTGTGTGAGTGAGTGTGTGCCCAGCGATGGATTGGCGCCCTGTCCTGGGTGTATCTGCCCAGCGCCCGAGACGTTCTCCCCTGGATGGGCATGGGGAACCCCACCGCGACCATAATAGAGGATAAAGCGGAAGATGATGATTGGATATATAACTTACTTACACATAGCACTTTACTTTTACTGAATTCTGTATTATTTTGTATTTTGAGTTGCATTTTATTCACTTATTTATTTATTTATTTATTTGCTTATTGATGATTTTTACTGTATTGTATATAACAGGACAAAAGGAGTATCTGTAAAAACTGTTATTTCCCTCCGGGGTTAATAAACTACTCTGGTAGCCTTGTTGTAGTGGAATAAATTTCCGTTCCTGATCTCAGAACAGCGCAGCGCGTTGGAGGACTTTACAGTGGAGAAGATTCTCTCTGGGATTTCTCTGATGCGCTGCCTCGACTACGTGGACCTGTTGGCTGAGATTCACCTTCTGCCCGACTTCCTGCTGAAGCATCCTGAGGTACAGTGCTGCTTCCTGTCCATCCTGCATTTCCATTTTTTGAACACGGATACCGAGCTGCACTGGAGGTTAGACCATGTGATCCCTCACCACCACACCTGTACAAGCCGGTTGACATCTAGAGCAGTCGGTTTCATAAACTGGACGTCTTTCTGACGCGAGTGGTGGGAATTCAGCGTTTGTGTGGTCAGGCACTGATGTTGGGAAAGCACTCTGAGGACTGATGCTGAAACTGGACAGGTCCTTACTAGAGGTGTAATGGTACGTTGTATTGTTCACGAAGATTCGGTACACACTTTCCCACGTAGAACGTACAACGTACCGTACAACGGTACTGAACCTGCAATGGGCGGCACGGTGGCTTAGTGGTTAGCACGTTCTCCTCTCAGCGCTAGGGATTCCCGGTTCGAATCCCCATCTGGGTGGAGTTTCCATGTTCTCCCCGTGTCTGCGTGGGTTTCCTCCGGGTTCTCCGTGTGGGAGGAGTTTGGGTTCTGTGATTGACAGCAGCACTGGAGCAGCGCGGGGGGATCCAACACGGACGGTTTGTCGATGTTGTGCAGCGGTTGTGATTTATGTTTTTGTTGACGCTTATTCAGCAGAATCATCCACATTGATTGATTGTCCAGAGGTCATAAAAATCCTTCAACCCAATAATTCACCTCCACTTTTTACACTAATTTGACTAAACCTGAAAAAAAGGTGTTTTTTACGCATGAATGTGTGCGCATGCTTAATCCTCTGCTCCTGAGATGTGAAATCAAACAGAACAAATCCATTACTGAAGCAACGAGCACGTACAGTGATCCCTCCCATATCGTGGAGGTTACGTTCTTAGAGACTTAGTGATGTAGCGGTGTTATAATTATTGTATTATTTATGTTTGAGGCTAGGGCGGCATGGTGGTTTAGTGGTTAGCACGTTCTCCTCTCAGCGCTAGGGATTCCCGGTTCGAATCCCCATCTGGGTGGAGTTTCCATGTTCTCCCCGTGTCCGCGTGGGTTTCCTCCGGGTTCTCCTGGGTGTATTTGCCCAGCGCCCGAGACGTTCTCCCCTGGATGGGCATGGGGAACCCCACCGCGACCCTAATAGAGGATAAAGCGGGAGATAATGAATGGATGTTTAAGGCTTAATCAAACCTTCCCACACTCGTATAAACAGTTTATATGATATTAAACACCTTCTAAACTCTTAATCATTCATTCATTATCTTCCGCTTTATCCTCTATTAGGGTCGCGGTGGGGTTCCCCATGCCCATCCAGGGGAGAACGTCTCGGGCGCTGGGCAGATAGACCCAGGACAGGGCGCCAATCCATCGCTGGGCACACACTCACTCACACAGACACACTCTATATGGGACAATTTAGAGAACTCAATTGACTTGATCCATGTTTTTGGACTGTGGGAGGAAACCGGAGAACCCGGAGGAAACCCACGCAGACACGGGGAGAACATGGAAACTCCACCCAGATGGGGATTTGAACCGGGAATCCCTAGTGCTGAGAGGAGAACATGCTAACCACTAAGCCACCGTGCTGCCCTCTTAAACATTCATTCATTCCTTCATTATCTCCCGCGGTGGGGTTCTCCATGCCCATCCAGGGGAGAACGTCACATAGCTTGTGTCACACAGACACACGCTATATGGGGCATTTTGAGAATTCAATTGACTTGATCCATGTTTTTGGACTGTGGGAGGAAACCGGAGAACCCGGAGGAAACCCATGCAGACACAGGGAGAACATGGAAACTTAAATAAACAAACCCGCAATACAGTGAAGCCGCGAGAAGTGATCCGCAATATGATCCATATGCTTTAGTGGAGAACCCGGGTTTAAGCATCCAATAAAAGTGCTGGACCCCCCCCCCCCCCCCGTGCTGAATTCATACAGAACGTTGAGATCCATTTGTGTACCGTTCCATCCCTAGTCCTTCCCCAAACTGATGCTGTGAGCCTTCACGTGTAGAATTGTGGTTTTGTGCAGGTGCGGTTGGTGGTGGTCGACAGCGTGGCTTTCCCGTTCCGCCGTGATCTGGAGGATCTCTCCCAGCGGACTCGTTCACTCGCTGCATTTTCTCAGCAGCTGCTGCAGTTAGCACTTGAGCACAGTGCCGCCGTACGACTTCCCGTCCCTCTTCATCTTCATCCTCCTCACGTTGGCCTGGACCTTGATTGTGATCGGTTCATTCTCAGGTGGTGATGACCAACCACATGACGACCAAAGTGTCAGCAGGAGGTTCCAGACTGGTGCCTGCTTTAGGTAACCGCACTTGTTTCAGAATCACCACACTGACTAGAGGATGCACTGCGGTCCCATCTTCAAATGTTCATCCATTATCTTCCATTGTCCGGGGTTCTGGTCGTGTGTTCTCGGGTCACATGTTCTCCCCGTGTCCGCGTGGGATTCCTTCAGGTTCTCCGGTTTCCTCCCACAGTCCAAAAACATGGATCAAAGTCAATTGAATTTTCCAAATTGCCCCATATAGAGTGTGTTTGTGTGAGTGAGTGTGTGCCCAGCGATGGATTGGCGCCCTGTCCTGGGTCTATCTGCCCAGCGCCCGAGACGCATGGGGAACCCCCCCTCCGCGACCCTAATAGAGGATAAAGCAGAAGATAATGGATGGATGGAAATTTACCTTGAATCCATGTTTTTGGACTGTGGGAGGAAACCGGAGAACCCGGAGGAAACCCACCAGTTCTCTAATCGGTGGCACGGTGGCTTAGTGAATAGCATGTTCTCCTCTCAGCACTAGGGATTCCCAGTTCGAATCCCCATCTGGGTGGAGTTTCCATGTTCTCCCTGTGTCCACGTGGGTTTCCTCCAGGTTCTCCGGTTTCGTCCCACAGTCCAAAAACATGGATCAAAGTCATTTGAATTTTCCAAATTGCCCCATATAGAGTTTGTGTGAGTGAGTGTGTGCCCAGCGATGGATTGCCGCCCTGTCCTGGGTCTATCTGCCCAGCGCCTGAGACGTTCTCCCCTGGATGGGCATGGGGAACCCCACCGCGACCCTAATAGAGGATAAAGCGGAAGATAATGAATGAATGAATGAATGAATTTACCTTGAGGGCGGCATGGTTGCTTAATGGTTAGCACGTTCGCCTCTCAGCGCTAGGGATTCCCGGTTCGAATCTCCATGGATGGAGTTTCCATGTTCTCCCCGTGTCCACGTGGGTTTCCTCCAGGTTCTCCGGTTTCGTCCCACAGTCCAAAAACATGGATCAAAGTCAATTGAATTCTCAAAATTGCCCCATATAGAGTGTGTCTGCGTGAGTGAGTGTGTGCCCAGTGATGGATTGGCGGCCTGTTCTGGGTCTATCTGCCCAGCGCCGGAAACGTTCTCCCCTGGATGGGCATGGGGAACCCCCCCCCCACAACCTTAATAGAGGATAAAGCAGAAGATAATGGATGGATGGAAATTTTACCTTGAATCCATGTTTTTGGACTCTGGGAGGAAACCGGAGAACCCGAAGGAAACCCACGCGGACACGGGGAAAACATGGAAACTCCACCCAGATTGGGATTCGAACCTGGATCCCCAGCGCTGAGAGGAGAACATGCCCTGACCCCAAACCCCCTCATTGCACACCCCCTCTATAAATTAGATGAATAATGTAATAAATTAATTAAACAAATTAGGACGTAAGCGGATACGATCTGCTGGAAGCTTCGTGTTTTCTATATAAAGGTTGAACTGTTGATTCAGTACATAACAGTGTATCTGTAGCCATGGCAACAGCAGCATCCTTCTCCCAGTGACGAGAGGAGTAACAGGCTGGTTCAGACTGTAGAGCTGTATTTATTTCCCTTCTGTAAACCTGAAGCTGGGTGAGAACTCACACTGGAGTGACATGATCAGAACTGAATCATCATCATCATCATCATCATCATCATCATCATCATCCTACAGAACGCACGATTCTGGAAAGTTCAGTACTTTTATTACTTTTATTGTAAAATCACAAATAATGTGTTTATGTGATGATGTGCAGGTGATGGTTGGGGTCACGCAGCCACGCAGAGGCTGATCCTGCACTGGGATGGAGCTCAAAGGTAGTGTGTGTGGGTGGGTGTGTGTGTGTGTGGGTGTGGGTGAGTGGGTGTGTGTGTGTGTAGGTGGGTGGGTGGGTGTGTGTGTGTGTGTGTGTGTGTAGGTGGGTGGGTGTGTGTGTAGGTGGGTGGGTGTGTGTGTAGGTGTGGGTGGTGTGGGTGTGTGTGGGTGGGGTGTGTGGGTGGGTGTGTGTGGTGTGTGTGTGGGTGGGTGGGTGGGTGTGGGTGGGTGTGTGTGTGGATGTGTGTGTGTGTAGGTGGGTGTGTGGGTGGGTGGGTGTGTGGGTGGGTGTGGGTGTGTGTGTGGGTGGGTGTGTGGTGTGTGTGTGGGTGTGTGTGGGGTGTGTGTGTGGGTGGGTGGGTGTGGGGGTGGGTGGGTGGGTGTGGGTGTGTGGGTGTGTGTGTGTGGGTGGGTGTGTGTGTGTGGGTGGGTGTGTGTGGGTGTATGTGTGTGGTGGGTGTGTTTCTCGGTGGGTGGGTGTGTGGGTGGGTGTGTGTGTGGGTGTGTGTGTGGTGGGTGTGTGTGGGTGTTTGTGGGTGTGTGTGGGTGTGGGTGTGTGTTTGTGTGTGTGGGTGTGTGTGTGGGTGTGTGTGTGTGTGTGGGTGTGTGTGTGGGTGGGTGTGTGTGTGGTGGTGGGTGTGTGTGTGGTGGGTGTGTGCGTGTGGGTGGGTGCGTGTGTGTGTGGTGGGTGGGTGTGTGTGTGTGTGGTGGGTGGGTGGGTGTGTGTGTGTGTGTGGGTGGGTGGGTGTGTGTGTGTGTGGGTGGGTGTGTGTGGGTGTGTGTGTGGGTGGGTGGGTGTGTGTGTGGGTGGGGTGTGTGTGGTGTGGGTGGGTGTGTTGGTGTAGGTGGGTGTGTGTGTGGGTGGGTGTGTTGGTGTAGGTGGGTGGGTGGGTGTGTGTGTGGGTGGGTGTATGTGTGCGTGTAGGTGGGTGGGTGTGTGTGTGTGTGTGTGTGTGTGGGTTGGTGTGTGTGTTGGTGTGTGTGTGTGTGTGGGTTGGTGTGTGTGGGTGGGTGGGTGTGTGTGGGTGGGTGTGTGTGTGTGTGGGTGGGTGTGGGTGTTTGTGGGTGTGTGGGTGTGTGTGAGATAGTGGGTGGGTGTGTGTGTGGGTGTGTGTGGGTGGGTGTGTGTGTGTAGGTGGGTGTGTGTGTGTGTGGGTGTGTGTGTGTGGGTGTGTGTGTGTGTGTGGGTGTGTGTGTGTGGGTGTGTGTGTGTGTGTGTGTTTGTGCAAACTCACATTTATTTATAACTGAAACGGAGTCTTTTTTTTTTCTAAAGGTTTGTGTCCCTCCATAAATCTCCCAGTTACAGAGACGCCACGGTGCAGTTTAACATCACGGTGAGTACACACACACACACACTCTACTGAGGTTCTGGAGGTTCTGTGTGTCTAATGTTCTGTCTTTGTGATTGATCTCTCCTGTGCAGGCTGAAGGATTTAGGGACGTGAGTGATGATGTTCCGTCTCTGAGTCCCATAGAAAACCCGAGCAAACGCCATCGCAGCCAAACCCCGCTGAGCTGAAATCTCATGACATCATCGCGTCATGACATCATCGCGTCATGACATCATGTTTACATTTGATCTTTAGTGATTTAATACATAATATCCTGTACAATTATTACACTTTATATTTGTTTGTGGACATCTCTCCATCAGTCTGGTTGTAATCGTTAATTATTAAGGTAGAAACACCTTTCCACAATCCTGTGAAGTCCGTAAGTATGAGTCTGAATTAACTCTGATGATTTAAAATAATAATAAAATAATATATTATAAAATAATTATTAATAATTATAATCTGGGCGGCACGGTGGCTTAGTGGTCAGCACGTTCGCCTCTCAGCGCTAGGGATTCCCGGTTCGAATCCCCATCTGGGTGGAGTTTCCATGTTCTCCCCGTGTCCGCGTGGGTTTCCTCCGGGTTCTCCGGTTTCCTCCCACAGTCCAAAAACATGGATCAAGTCAATTGAGTTCTCAAAATTGCCCCATATAGAGTGTGTCTGTGTGAGTGAGTGTGTGCCCAGCGATGGATTGGCGCCCTGTCCTGGCTGTATCTGCCCAGCGCCCGAGACGTTCTCCCCTGGATGGGCATGGGGAACCCCACCGCGACCCTAATAGAGGATAAAGCGGGAGATAATGAATGAATGAATTATAATTATAATCTGGGCGGCACGGTGGCTTAGTGGTTAGCACGTTCTCCTCTCAGCGCTAGGGATTCCCGGTTCGAATCCCCATCTGGGTGGAGTTTCCATGTTCTCCCCGTGTCTGCGTGGGTTTCCTCCGGGTTCTCCGGTTTCCTCCCACAGTCCAAAAACATGGATCAAGTCAATTGAGTTCTCCAAATTGCCACATTGTTTGTGTGAGTGAGTGTGTGCCCAGTGATGGATTGGCGCCCTGTCCTGGGTGTATCTGCCCAGCTCCTGAGACGTTCTCCCCTGGATGGGCATGGGGAACCCCACCGCAACCCTAATAGAGGATAAAGCGGGAGATAATGAATGAATTATAATCTGAGCTCGGAATCCGAATAGTAAACAGGACTTAAGCCAAATAACCCGGTTTAACTAATAAGGCTAAGACCATGACCACCAGGTGGCACCAAACGACCACCTGACATGAATAATGTTAAATTACTAGGGCAATTATTAATAACACACATTTATTATTTATGATACAAAGTTTTATACGTTTTTTACACTGTTTATTAATAAAGTAAAATTTTATTAATTGAGTTTGTATTAAGAGTGGCACGGTGGCTTAGTGGTTTGCATGTTCTCCTCTCACCGCTAGGGATTCCTGGTTCGAATCCCAATCTGCATGGAGTTTCCATGTTCTCCTGTGTGTGCATGGGTTTCCTCCGGGTTCTCCGGTTTCCTCCCACAGTCCAAAAACATGGATCAAGTCAATTGAGTTCTCCAGCAATAGATTGACACCCTGTCCTGGGTGTATTTGCCCAGTGCCCGAAACGTTCTCCCCTGGATGGGCATGGGGAACCCACCCCCCTCCGCAAACCTAGTAGAGGATAAAGTGGAAGATAATGGATGGAGTTTGTATTGAAATAAAAAAAATGTAAATTAATATTTTTTAAAGGGTGGCACAGTGTCTTAGTAGTTAGCATGTTCTCCTCTCACCGCTAGGGATTCCCGGTTCGAATCCCAATCTGCATGGAGTTTCCATGTTCTCCTGTGTGTGCATGGGTTTCCTCCGGGTTCTCCGGTTTCCTCCCACAGTCCAAAAACATGGATCGAGTCAATTTAATTCTCCAAATTGCCCCATATAGAGTGTGTCTGTGTGAGTGAGTGTGTGCCCAGAGATGGATTGGCGCCCTGTCCTGGGTCTTTCTTTGATGGGCATGGTGAACCCCACCGCGACCCTAATGGAATGAATGAAAGGGTCACGGTGGGGTTCCCCATGCCCATCCAGGGGAGAACGTCTCGGGCGCTGGGCAGAAAGACCCAGGACAGGGCGCCAATCCATCGCTGGGCACACACTCACTCACACAGACACACTCTATATGGGGCAATTTGGAGAATTCAATAGACTTGATCCATGTTTTTGGACTGTGGGAAGAAACCGGAGAACCCGGAGGAAACCCACGGGGAGAACATGGAAACTCCACCCAGATGGGGATTCGAACCGGGAATCCCTAGCGCTGAGAGGAGAACGTGCTAATCACTAAGCCACCGTTACACAGAACTTTAGTGCAGTATATTCGTTCTCTGGTAAATTTAATGTGGAATCATCTGTCATGAGCAGAACCCAAGGACGCTTAATCCTCCACTAGGGTTGATGGGGTGGGGGGGTCGTTTCAGTGCTGGGCAGATACACCCCGAACAGGGTGGCAATCTATCACTGGACACACACACACACACTCACTATATGGGGCAATTTAGAGCAATTTTCCTCGAATCCATGTTTTTAGAGAACCCAGCGGAAAGACGCAGGGAGAACATGGAAACGCCACTCAGATCAGGATTCGAACCTGGATCCCCAACACTAAGAGGAGAACATGCTAACCACTAAGGCCTTGCAACCCATTCGATTGAAATTCCGTGTCCCTCGGTCATGGATGTGGACCAGTTCACCTTAAAGTAACACCAAACCAATGGCTGAACATGACATCGCAGCAGGAAAGGGCCTTCCCCAAACTGTTAGCTGCATGTCCTTTAATGATATGCCTCTGAACGGGGACTGCACGAGTGAAAGAGGACCGACGGAGCCGGCGCTCGGCAGACCAACAGCATCAGAACGGTTAAATCCCGTCAAGGACGAAATCTGCATGTTATTTATAACTCCGGCTCTGATGTCCTATATACAGCACGGAGACGCAGAGTGAAGACATGTTCTGATCCCACGCTTCTCTTTAGAACATCTAGGAAGCTTTCTGATGGGAATTTTATAACAAATGGCTTCTGCTCGCTTAAGTTTGTAAGCCACGAAATGAAGAATGTGGATGTAACGTTTCTCTAATCACTTTACTTAAGTGCCCAGCGATGGATTGGCGCCCTGTCCTGGGTCTATCTGCCCAGCGCCCGAGACGTTCTCTCCTGGATGGGCATGGGGAAGTTTCCATGTTCTCCCCTTGTCTGCGTGGGTTTCCTCCGGGTTCTCCGGCTTCCTCCCACAGTCCAAAAACATGGATCAAGTCAATTGAGTTCTCCAAATTGCCCCATATAGAGTGTGTCTGTGTGAGTGAGTGTGTGCCCAGCGATGGATTGGCGCCCTGTCCTGGGTCTGTCTGCCCAGCGCCCGAGACGTTCTCCCCTGGATGGGCATGGGGAAGTTTCCATGTTCTCCCCTTGTCTGCGTGGGTTTCCTCCGGGTTCTCCGGCTTCCTCCCACAGTCCAAAAACATGGATCAAGTCAATTGAGTTCTCCAAATTGCCCCATATAGAGTGTGTCTGTGTGAGTGAGTGTGTGCCCAGCGATGGATTGGCGCCCTGTCCTGGGTCTGTCTGCCCAGCGCCCGAGACGTTCTCCCCTGGATGGGCATGGGGAAGTTTCCATGTTCTCCCCTTGTCTGCGTGGGTGTCCTCCGGGTTCTCCAGTTTCCTCCCACAGTCCAAAAACATGGATCAAGTCAATTGAGTTCTCCAAATTGCCCCATATAGAGTGTGTCTGTGTGAGTGAGTGTGTGCCCAGCGATGGATTGGCGCCCTGTCCTGGGTGTATCTGCCCAGCGCCCAAGACGGTCTCCCCTGGATGGGCATGGGGAACCCCACCGCGACCCTAGTAGAGGATAAAGCGGAAGATAATGAATGAATGAATTAAAGTTTACTTAAATAAAGAGAAATGGATGACTTTAGTTCTCTAATCGGCGGCACGGTGGCTTAGTGGTTTAGCATGTTCTCCTCTCAGCGCTAGGGATTCCCGGTTCGACTCCTCATCTGGGTGGAGTTTCCATGTTCTCCCCGTGTCTGCGTGGGTTTCCTCCGGGTTCTCCGGTTTCCTCCCACAGTCCAAAAACATGGATCAAGTCAATTGAGTTCTCAAAATTGCCCCATATAGAGTGTGTCTGTGTGAGTGAGTGTGTGCCCAGCGATGGATTGGCGCCCTGTCCTGGGTCTATCTGCCCTGCGCCCGAGACGTTCTCCCCTGGATGGGCATGGGGAACCCCACTGTGACCCTAATATTGGATAAAGCGGGAGATAATGGATGGATGAGTTCTCTAATCATGTTAAAAGAACCAGCAATGTTATTGCTCCAGAACTAAAAAGAGCTTCAATTGTTCATTCATTATCTTCTTCTTAATCCGCTACAGGGGTTATGGGGGGGAGAGGGGTGCCCATGCCCATACCCATTCAGGGGAGACTGTTGAGTGCTGGGCAGATCACTATCTATCACTGGGCACACACTCACTCTTTCTTACAGACTGACTATATAGGGGCAATTTACAGCATTAAATTTACCTTGAGGGCGGCACGGTGGCTTAGTGGTTAGCACGTTCTCCTCTCAGCGCTAGGGATTCCCGGTTCGACTCCCCATCTGGTTGGAGTTTCCATGTTCTCCCCATGTCCGCGTGGGTTTCCTCCGGGTTCTCCGGTTTCCTCCCACAGTCCAAAAACATGGCTTCAAGGTCAATTGAATGCTCTAAATTGTCCCATATAGTGTTTGTCTGTGTAAGTGAACCTGGAGGAAACACACTCTATAGGGGCAATTTGGAGAACTCAATTGACTCGATCCATGTTTTTGGACTGTGGGAGGAAACCGGAGAACCCGGAGGAAACCCACGCGGACACGGGGAGAACATGAAAACTCCACCCAGATGGGGATTCGAACCGGGAATCCCTAGCACTGAGAGGAGAACATGCTAACCACTAATCCACCGTGCCGCCCATCATAAAATAAATCTAAAGCTTTATCTTCTATTAGGGTCCAATTTAGCTTTATCCATCCGTCCATCCATTATGTTCTGCTTAATCCTCTATTAGGGTCGCGGGGGGGTTCCCCATGCCCATCCAGGGGAGAACGTCTCGGGCGCTGGGCAGATAGACCCAGGACAGGGCGCCAATCCATCGCTGGGCACACACTCACTCACACAGACACACTCTATATGGGGCAATTTGGAGAACTCAATTGACTCGATCCATGTTTTTGGACTGTGGGAGGAAACCGGAGAACCCGGAGGAAACCCACGCGGACACGGGGAGAACATGGAAACTCCACCCAGATGGGGAAAATAAGTTCTGTGAGCTGAATTCAGTTCCTAGTTCCTTGTTTCGGTCTTGGGGAATAATTCAGTCAGTGATACAAGAACCAAAGATAACAGAACATTCATCATGGAATCACACTGCGTGGGCGGAGCTACCTGCCGCACGTGCGGAGGGCGTGGCCAGCTGCACCTGTAAGCTAGTGGGCGTGGCCCAGGCGGCATTAAAGTACTACTTACAGTATTGTAAGTCTGAGTTTTAATGTTGAGGAGTGAACTTCAGAATCGGGGGAGTGAACCTCCGTCTTTCGACGTTAGTTTGACGTTAGACCTCTTTTTCCTCTGACGTCACTTCGGCACGGTGCCCACGCGCCTGCATTAGTAGTGACTCAACCAGGTGTAACACCGAATTCAGTGACCATCGGATTCTGTGACCCTAGAGGGCGCTGTTTCCAATTTAGCTTTATCCATCCGTCCATCCATTATGTTCTGCTTAATCCTCTATTAGGGTCGCGGGGGGGGGGGGGGGTTCCCCATGCCCATCCAGGGGAGAACGTTTCGGTCTGTCGCTGGGCACACACTCACACACACAAATACACTCTATATTGGGCAATTTGGAGAACTCAATTGACCTTGGTCCATGTTTTTGGACTGTGGAAGGAAACTGGAGAATGTGGAGGAAACCCACGCGGACACGGGGAGAACATGGAAACTCCACCCAGATGGGGATTCGAACCGGGAATCCCTAGCGCTGAGAGGAGAACATGCTAAACCACTAAGCCACCGTGCCTCAAGATGGAACCAACATTAAATCCATCCATCCATTCATTCATTATCTCCCGCTTTATCCTCTATTAGGGTCGCGGGGGGGGGGGGGGGGGGTTCCCCATGCCCATCCAGGGGAGAACGTCTCGGGCGCTGGGCAGATACACCCAGGACAGGACGCCAATCTATCGCTGGGCACACACTCACACACACAGACACACACTCTATATGGGGCAATTTGGAGAACTCAATTGACTTGATCCATGTTTTTGGATTGTGGAAGGAAACCAGAGAACCCGGAGGAAACCCACGCGGACACGGGGAGAACATGGAAACTCCACCCAGATTGGGATTCAAACCTGGAATCCCCAGTGTTGAGAGGCAAATGTGATAACCACTAAGCCACCGTGCCTCCCGCGCTGTCTCCATCCATCCATCATCTTCCACCTTATCCTATATTAGGGTCGCGGGGGGGTTCCCCATGCCCATCCAGGGGAGAACGTTTTGGGCGCTGGGCAGATACACCCAGGACAGGGCGCCAATCTATCGCTGGGCACACACTCACTCACACAGACACACTCTATATGGGGCAATTTGGAGAATTCAATTTTTGGACTGTGGGAGGAAACCGGAGAACCCGGAGGAAACCCACGCGGACACGGGGAGAACATGGAAACTCCACCCAGATGGGGATTCGAACCGGGAATCCCTAGTGCTGAGAGGAGAACATGCTAACCACTAAGCCACCGTGCCGCCCTTCCAAAAGAATGTAATGTGTATTTAATGAATAGATAAACAAGTGTTCAGAGAAAATCATGGGTTATTGATGAGAGCTCTGAATTCTCGAAGATCCCGCTTCGGTATATAATCCGTATTTTGGCGGCCCTTCTTCTGTGTGGGTGAGTGTGAATGTTCCTTCCCTATATAGTGGTTAGTACATTTGCCTCTCAGTGCCGGGGATTCCTGGTTTGAATCCCAATCTGGCTGGAGTGTTCTCCCCGTGTCTGTGTGGGTTTCCTCCCACAGTCCAAAAACATGACTCAAGGTAAATTGAATTGCTCCATATAGAGTGTCATTTTGTGTGTGTGAGTGTGTGAGTGAGTGTCCAGCGATAGATTGGCGCCCTGTCCTGGGTGTATCTGCCCAGAGCCCGAAACGCTCTCCCCTGGATGGGTATGGGGATCCCCCCCCGTGAACCGGACGATAATGGATAGATGGACTTCCTAAGCCCCCAGTCTCACTAATACATTCATTCATCCATTATCTCCCACTTTATCCTCTATTAGGGTCGCGGTGGGGTTCCCCATGCCCATCCAGGGGAGAACATCTCGGGCGCTGGGCAGATACACCCAGGACAGGGCGCCAATCTATCGCTGGGCACACACTCACTCACTCACTCACACACACTCTATATGGGGCAATTTGGAGAACTCAATTGACTTGGTCCAATCCTCAATTGATTGGCATGGGGAACAACCCCTCCCCCCCCCTTGGATGGGCTTGGGTGACAACTTCCCCCCCTTGGATGGGCATGGGGAACAACTGCCCCCCACCTGGTTGGGCATGGGCAACAACTGCCCTCCCTGGATGTGCATGTGGAACAACCCCCCACCCGGGTGGGCTTGGGGAACAACCCTACCCCGATGGGCATGGGAAACAACCCCTCCCCTTCCCTGGATGTGCAAGGGGAGCAACCCCTCCCCCATTGGATTGGCTTGGGGAACAACTTCCCCCCCCTTGGATGGGCATGGGGAACAACCCCCCCCCTTGGATGGGCTTGGGGAACAACCCCCCCACCTCCCTGGATGCGCATGAGGAACAACCCCCCACCCGGGTGGGCTTGGGAACAACCCTTCCCCCTGGATGGGCATGGGGAACAACCCCCCCCTCGGATGGGCATGGGAAACAACCCCTCCCCCTCCCCGGTTGGGCATGGAGAACAACTTCCCCCATCCGGTTGGGCATGGAGAACAACTTCCCCCACCCGGTTGGGCATGGGCAACAACTCCCCACCTGGGTGGGCTTGGGGAACAACCCTCTCCCGATGGGCATGGGGAACAACCCTCCCCCGATGGGCATGGGGAACAACTTCCCCCCCTCGGATGGGCATGGGGAACAACCCCCCCCTCCCGGATGGGCATGGGAACCCCCCTCCTGGATGGGCATGGGGAACAACTTCCCCCCCCACCCAGTTGGGCATGGAGAACAACTTCCCCCCCACCCGGTTGGGCATGGAGAACAACTTCCCCCACCCGGCTGGGCATGGGCAACAACTCCCCACCTGGGTGGGCTTGGGGGAACAACCCTCCCCCGATGGTCATGGGGAACAACCCCGCCACCCCCCGGATGGGCATGGGAACCCCCCTCCTGGATGGGCATGGGGAATAACTACCACCCCCCCTGGATGGGCAAGGGGATCCCCCCTCGGATGGGCATGGGAAACAACCCCTCCCCCTCCTCGGTTGGGCATGGAGAACAACTTCCCCCATCCGGTTGGGCATGGAGAACAACTTCCCCCACCCGGTTGGGCATGGGCAACAACTCCCCACCTGGGTGGGCTTGGGGAACAACCCTCTCCCGATGGGCATGGGGAACAACCCCCCCTGGATGGGCAAGGGGATCCCCCCTCCTGGATGGGCAAGGGGAACAACTAACCCCCCTCCCCCAGATGGGCATGGGAACCCCCCTCCTGGATGGGCATGGGGAACAACTACCACCCCCCCCTGGATGGGCAAGGGAAACCCCCCTCCTGGATGGGCATGGGCAACAACTCCCCACCTGGGTGGGCTTGGGGAACAACCCCCCCCCCCCCCCGGATGGGCATGGAAACCCCCCTCCTGGATGGGCATGGGGAACAACTACCACCCCCCACCTGGATGGGCAAGGGGATCCCCCTTCCTGGATGAGCATGGGGAACAACTACTCCCCCCCCTGGATGGGCAAGGGGATCTCCCCTCCTGGATGGGCATGGGGAACAACTACCCCCCCTGGATGGGCAAGGGGAACCCCCCTCCTGGATGAGCATGGGGAACAACTACCCCGCCCCCCCGGATGGGCGAGGGGAACCCCGTAGTCCCTAGTAGAGGATTAAGCAGAAGATAACAGACGGATGGATGGCCTCCTCCAGACGTGTAACGGTAGGCTCGGGTCTGAATTGGCAACAGCACCCTCTACCGTCACCGAATCCGACGCTCACAGAATTCGGTGTTACACCGGCGGTTCCTCCTCCTCCTCCTCTCTCTCTCTCTCTCTCTCTCTCTCTCTCTCTCTCTCTCTCTCTCTCTCTCCTCCCGGAGAGCCGCACTGAGGCTTCAGACCGGTAATGAGCAGGAGTGATGGCGGGCTGTGTGAGTGAGGAGAGAGCGTACCGGCGCTTCCTCGAGCTCTACCTGCGCGAGATGCGGCCGCCGCTGCCCGACGATGCCCCGCTGCCCGCGCGCCCGCTGACCGACCGCGCGACGGAGGACGAGCTGGAGGGAGAATGTCTGGACCTGTGTCTCCAACACCTGTGCAAATAGTTAAGTACCTACCCAGCATGCCCCGCGTCCGTAGCCCGTTTCACCTTCTCACGCGCCGTCCAGGTAGGACACGAACTTTATTCTGACCCGAACTAAAAGACCGAGGACTGAGGACAAGTTCCTACATTAACGAGGACAGGACGAAGACCTCCCGAGGATCATCCTGTCCCCGGTCTCACTTAAAGGAGCACATTTCAATTGAATATTTAACGTCGCTTCCATCTTGGTGGTTTAGCATGTTCTCCTCTCAGCACTAGGGATTCCCGGTTCGAATCCCCATCTGGGTGGAGTTTCCATGTTCTCCCCGTGTCCGCGTGGGTTTCCTCCGGGTTCTCCGGTCTCCTCCCACAGTCATGGAGCAAAGTCAATTTAGTAATCCAAATTGCTCCATATAGAATGTGTCTGTGTTTGTGAGTGTGTGTGTGCCCAGCGATGGATTGGCGCCCTGTCCTGGGTCTATCTGCCCAGCGCCCGAAACGTTCTCCCCTGGATGGGCATGGGGAACCCCCCCCCCACGACCCTAATAGAGGATAAAGCGGAAGATAATGGATGGATGGATTTAATGTCGCTTCCATCTTGCGGCACGGTGGCTTAGTGGTTTAGCATGTTCTCCTCTCAGCGCTTGCGATTCCCGGTTCGAATCCCCATCTGGGTGGAGTTTCCACGTTCTCCCCATGTCCGCGTGGGTTTCCTCCAGGTTCTCCGGTCTCCTCCCACAGTCCCAAAACATGGAGCAAGGTCAATTGAGTTCTCCAAATTGCCCCATATAGAGTGTGTTTGTGTGAGTGAGTGAGTGTGTACCCAGCGATAGATTGCCACCCTGTCCTGGGTGTATCTGCCCAGCGCCCGAAACGTTCTCCCCTGAATGGGCATGGGGAACCCCCCCCCAGACCCTAATATAAGATAATGGATGGATGGATGGATTTATTTTATGATGGGCAGCACGGTGGCTTAGTGGTTTAGCATGTTCTCCTCTCAGCGCTAGGGATTCCCGGGTCGAATCCCCATCTGGGTGGAGTTTCCATGTTCTCCCCGTGTCCGCGTGGGTTTCCTCCGGGTTCTCCGGTCTCCTCCCACAGTCATGGAGCAAGGTCAATTTAGTAATCCAAATTGCCCCATATAGAGTGTGTCTGTGTGTGTGAGTGTGTGTGTGTGCCCAGCGATAGATTGGCACCCTGTCCTGGGTGTATCTGCCCAGCGCCCGAAACGTTCTCCCCTGGATGGGCATGGGGAACCCCCCCCCCAGACCCTAATAGAGGATAAAGCGGAAGATAATGGATGGATGGATTTATTTTATGATGGGCAGCACGGTGGCTTAGTCGTTTAGCATGTTCTCCTCTCAGCACTAGGGATTCCCGGGTCGAATCCCCATCTGGGTGGAGTTTCCACGTTCTCCCCATGTCCGCGTGGGTTTCCTCCGGGTTCTCCGGTCTCCTCCCACAGTCATGGAGCAAGGTCAATTTAGTAATCCAAATTGCCCCATATAGAGTGTGTCTGTGTGTGTGAGTGTGTGTGTGCCCAGCGATAGATTGGCACCCTGTCCTGGGTGTATCTGCCCAGCGCCCGAAACGTTCTCCCCTGGATGGGAATAGGGAACCCCACCGCGACCCAAATAGAGGATAAAGCGGAAGATAATGGATGGATGGATGGATGGATGTCGGTTCCACCTTTAGTTCGTGTGTGTGATTGATTAAAGGTCTTGTTGGTTTCCTTCGCATCCTCTCTGTCACCCAGCAGAGGAGGCGTGTGGCGTGGAACCCTGTTTGGAAGAAGCAGCTCAGGATTCTAAGGCTGCTTAGTGGTGGATCCCCCGGTTTGTGCGTCGCGTGACGTCACTGGTTCTGGTGCACCTCCTACCTCCCCCCCTTTTGGGAGCAGAACCCGAGAGCTCTTGGATGTGCGGATGCGATGAGGAGAACGAATGCAGCGTGATGCTGGGGAATAATCCAAAGCTCAACGGCTCCGTTAGTCGGACCTATGACCTTGTGAGGACCTCTAGCTAGAGCTTTGATTGAAAATGAGGAAATCAAAGGGCTTTCTCTAGAGTGGAGATGCTCGGGATGTTCTCCTGAAAATATACGAAAGCTTAAATGATTCTTAGATGAAGATCACAGATCGAGACAACAACATATTGACATCGAGCAAAGAGAAGGAGACACGGAGACAGTTAGATAAATCAGAGAGAGGGAGAGAGGGAGAGAATTTTTTCCTCAGCATCCTGCCTGCATTAAAGCATCCTGCCTTTTTCACTCTGTGTGTAAAACACACAAACCCTTCTTCATTCCACAAGCAGGGAACTTTGGCAGTGATGGTGACCGCTGGGCCCCTATCAGTATCTTATCCATTTGCATATTCTCCCTAGTCCCAAGGTAGTACATGCTACATAAGGTATGACATCATGTCCTTTATCTTGGAAGCTCTTGACCTCTGCATGTCTGCTGCTCCTGCTGCACACTTCTGCACTGTGACCCAGTTTAAACTCCCGCCTTAATATAACTCCCTCCATGATCTAAAAAATGTGGACGTCCTTCTGGTTATAAAGCATCAATCTGTCGCCTTTTCCTCTCAGACACCCAAATCTACTGCAGACCGGTATCTGTCCGTCAATCTGTCAAAATTGCAACAAGACTGACAATTATTCACTCATTCATTATCTCCCGCTTTATCCTCTATTAGGGTCGCGGTGGGGTTCCCCATGCCCATCCAGGGGAGAACGTCCCGGGCGCTGGGCAGATAGACCCAGGACAGGGTGCCAATCCATCGCTGGGCACACACTCACTCACACAGACACACTCTATATGGGGCAATTTTGAGAATTCAATTAACTTTTCATTCATTCATTATCTTCCGCTTTATCCTCTATTAGGGTCGCGGTGGGGTTCCCCATGCCCATCCAGGGGAGAACGTCTCGGGCGCTGGGCAGATAGACCCAGGACAGGGCGCCAATCCATCGCTGGGTACACACTCACACACACAGACACACTCTGTATGGGGCAATTTGGAGAACTCAATTGACTTGATCCATGTTTTTGGACTGTGGGAGGAAACCGGAGAACCCGGAGGAAACCCACGCGGACACAGGGAGAACATGGAAACTCCACCCAGATGGGGATTCGAACCGGGAATCCCTAGTGCTGAGAGGCGAACGTGCTAAACCACTAAGCCACCGTGCCGCCCGACTGACAATTATTCATTTATTCATTCATTCATTATCTCCCGCTTTATCCTCTAGTAGGGTCGCGGTGGGGTTCCCCATGCCCATCCAGGGGAGAACGTCCCGGGCGCTGGGCAGATACACCCAGGACAGGGCGCCAATCCATCACTGGGTACACACTCACACACTCTATATGGGGCAATTTAGAGAACTCAATTAACTTGATCCATGTTTTTGGACTGTGGGAGGAAACCGGAGAACCCGGAGGAAACCCACGCGGACACGGGGAGAACATGGAAACTAGACCCAGATGGGGATTCGAACCGGGAATCCCTAGCGCTGAGAGGCAAACGTGCTAACCACTAAACCACCGTGCCGCCCGACAGACAATTAAACACATGATAATCAAATGCTGGATGGCACGGTGGCTTAGTGGTTAGCACTTTGTCCCTGTGTCCACATGGATTTCCTCCGGGTCCTCCAATTTCCTCCCACGGTCCAAAAACATGGATGGAATGCTATAAATTGCCTCATTGTTTGTGTGGGTCTGTCTGTGCCATGGATAGATTGGCTTCCTGTCCTGGGTGTATCTGCCCAGCACCCGATGGGCAGTTCTCCCCTGGGTGGTTGTTGGGGAACCCCCCCCCCCCCCCCCCGCAACGCTTGTAAAGGATTAAGCAGAAGATAATAAAATGAATGAATAATCTGCTGCAAAGACAACAACATTGCGTGCAGACAACATCAGTCATTTTTAATAAGACTTTATCCATCCATCCATTATCTTCTGCTTTATCCTCCCAACAAACACACTCTAACCACACACAAACACACTCTATATGGGGCAATTTGGAGAATTCAATAGACCTTGATCCATGACTGTGGGAGGAAACCGGAGAACCCGGAGGAAACCCACGCGGACACGGGGAGAACATGGAAACTCCACCCAGATTGGAATTCGAACCGGGAATCCCTAAACAAGACTTTATATTTAAGGGAAATATATAATTGGTTTTTAACACACCTCAAGCTAGAACTCCTTATGTAGTAAACAAAAAAATCGAGTTCCACCATATTTGATAATATGACCTTGAAATGTGACATGCCACATATATATATATCTCCATCCATCCATTATCTTCCACTTTATCCTCTATTAGGGTCGCGGTGGGGTTCCCCATGCCCACCCAGGGGAGAACGTTTCAGGCGCTGGGAAGATACACCCAGGACAGGGCGCCAATCTGTTGCTGGGCACATACTCACTCACACAAACACACTCTATAGGGGGCAATTTGGAGAACTCGATTGACTTGATCCATGTTTGGACTATGGGAGGAAACCGGAGAACCCAGAGGAAACACACGCAGACATGGGGAGAACATGGAAACTCCATCCAGATGCGGATTCGAACCGGGAAACCCTAGTGCCGAGAGGAGAGCGAGCTAAGCACTAAGCCACCGTGCCGCCTATATATATATATATATATTCATTCATTATCATCCGCTTTATCCTCTATTAGGGTCGCGGTGGGGTTCCCCATGCCCATCCAGGGGAGAACGTTCCGGCCTTGAGAAGATACACACAGGGCAGGGCGCCAATCTATCGCTGGGCACACACTCACTCACACAAACACACTCTATAGGGGGCAATTTGGAGAACTCGATTGACTTGATCCATGTTTGGACTGTGGGAGTAAACCAGAGAACCCGGAGGAAACCCACGCGGACACGGGGAGAACATGGAAACTCCACCCAGATGGGGATTCGAACTGGGAATCCCTAGTGCCGAGGGGAGAACGTGCTAACCACTAAGCCACCGTGCCGCTATATATATATGTATGTATGTAAAATCGTGCTCACGTGATAATAAACCCCAACGATCATATCATCTCTTCCTCTCAGTGTTCGAATAATTTTAGAGAAGCATCATTTATAGAAGTGTTCTCGTCCACTTCCTCATTCCACTATTCTTTATTTAATGAGCATCACACAGCCCGTAACGTTCCCTATCTAGGCGCACTATGTAGTTGATGATCGGAGAACATTATGCATGCAAATAGTTTGATGGACGTTTGTTTCCTACTTCCTGTTGATTAATGTGGCTTCATGATAAGTTTATTTCTGTTGCAACTCACTAACAGCTTCAGCCACCAACCGTCCAATCAGGGTTCAGTACAGAGTGTGAAATACAGGTTCTGGCACCAGCGTGCACTAGAACATGTTCCAGCATCTCTCGATGTTTGTGATCTTGAATAAAACTGCTACAGGAACACAAACCATAGCTTATAACTTTTCACAGGGTGTTTGGTGCACTAGGCGGCACGGTGGCTTAGTGGTTAGCATGTTCTCCTCTCAGCGCTAGGGATTCCCGGTTCGAATCCCCATCTGGGTGGAGTTTCCATGTTCTCCCATGTCCACGTGTGGGTTTCCTCCGGGTTCTCCGGTTTCCTCCCACAGTCCAAAAACATGGATCAAGTTAATTGAGTTCTCTAAATTGCCCCATATAGAGTGTGTCTGTGTGAGTGAGTGTGTGCCCAGCGATAGATTGGCGCCCTGTCCTGGGTGTATCTGCCCAGCGCCCGAGACGTTCTCCCCTGGATGGGCATGGGGAACCCCACCGCGACCCTAATAGAGGATAAAGCGGGAGATAATGAATGAATGAATGTTTGGTGCACTTGTCCGGTGAGATTCAGGGTTCTTTATGTAGTGCACTTCTCAGTGTGTAATCAATAACCGTCTGTTCCACAGTATAGGCAGTTAGAGGAACCCTACTTGGCGCACGTCATACATAAACCTTTAGGGTTGTATTAAATTCTCCCTCCACAGCACCTCCCGAGCTCCATGGTTCCGATGTAGATGCACTCTGAAATGTGTTGGTGCGCAGAGGGAAGTGAATTTCCAGGAATCTATTGGGTTCTAAATAATGTAGCTTATTTAGCGCACTAAATATAGGACCGTTCAGTCTTTGTTTCTATAAGTGCACTCTATGTCCACTATGCACTACTTTGAATTTGAAGTGTACTTGAGGACCAGATATTTGCCTGGAACATCTCTCACTTGGGCGGCTCGGTGGCTTAGTGGTAAGCACGTTCTCCTCTCAGCACTAGGGATTCCCGGTTCGAATCCCCATCTGGGTGGAGTTTCCATGTTCTCCCCGTGTCCACGTGGGTTTCCTCCGGGTTCTCCGGTTTCCTCCCACAGTCCAAAAACATGGACCGAGTCAATTGAGTTCTCCAAATTGCCCCATATAGATTGTGTGTGAGTGAGTGAGTGTGTGAGGAAACCCACGCCACCGTGCCGCCGTTTGTATATATTACACCTTATATTTGATTTGATTTGATTTTACTTAAATTTATTCACACATAGTGAATATATTATATTGTTTTTTATTTTGTTGAGGTTTCTTACTAGCACCTTTGGAGTTGCACCCAAATTTCATTGTAATGAAAATAAAGGCGATTCTGGATTCTGAATCTTCAAGGTTCAGAACAATCTTCAAGGTTTACAGCATCCTTACGAGCCACGAGCCTGACATTGGTATTCTCGGGTATCGGTCCAGCGGTGGAGGCTGAAGCGAGGGTTTTTCTCCCTGTGCTTCGGCTCTACATCCGTGATTCCGGCAACATGTCATTATTTTGTCTCTGGGTTGAAGATCTAATAATAGAGTGTGAGCGAGAGAGAGAGGTGGAGATCCCCTTTGTTCTCCATCAGCCAGAGCGTGAGGGCCTCCCACTGTGGGTGTGGGTGTGAGGGTGTGGGGGTGTGAGTGTATGTGATGGGGAAGGAAAAAAAGTGATGCTTGTCTGTGTTTCAGACAATGTGTGATTATGTAGTGTCAGTTGTGTGTGTGTGTGTGTGTGTGTGTGTGTGTGTGTGTGTGTGTGTGTCAGCAGGAGACCATCTCATCTGGGAGATGAGTTTGGTGAAGAGAAACTCTAATATAAATTGGAAGGTTGACTCTGAGTTGGCACGATGGCTTAGTGGTCAGCATGTTCGCCTCTCAGCGCTAGGGATTCCCCATCTGGGTGGAGTTTCCATGTTCTCCCCGTGTCCGTGTGGGTTGTCTCCGGGTTCTCCGGTTTCCTCCCACAGTCCAAAAACATGGATCAAGTCAATTGAATTCTCAAAATTGCCCCATATAGTGTGTGTCTGTGTGAGTGAGTGTGTGCCCAGCGATGGATTGGCGTCCTGTCCTGGGTCTATCTGCCCAGCGCCCGAAACGTTCTCCCCTGGATAGGGACAAAGTGCTAACCACTAAGCCACCGTGCCATCCAGCATTCGATTATCATGTGTTTAATTGTCAGTCGGGCGGCACGGTGGCTTAGTGGTTAGCACGTTCGCCTCTCAGCGCTAGGGATTCCCGGTTCGAATCCCCATCTGGGTCTAGTTTCCATGTTCTCCCCGTGTCCGCGTGGGTTTCCTCCGGGTTCTCCGGTTTCCTCCCACAGTCCAAAAACATGGATCAAGTTAATTGAATTCTCAAAATTGCCCCATATAGAGTGTGTCTGTGTGAGTGTGTGTGTGCCCAGCGATGGATTGGCGTCCTGTCCTGGGTCTATCTGCCCAGCGCCCGAGACGTTCTCCCCTGGATGGGCATGGGGAACCCCACCGCGACCCTAAGAGAAGATAAAGCGGGAGATAATGAATGAATGAATGAATGAATGACTCTGAGTTTGCTTCTGGTGTCCTAATAAATGGTTTATCTAAATACCCAAACCCACCCCACACTTCAACAATTACACACACAGTACCTTATTCGGTAATGGGTTCCTGAGAGATGTTGGGGAGGTGTGGAGGTTGCCTCTTGCTCCCGTTGTCAGCAAACGTTTTTCTTTATACCCTTCCTCTACACTGATTCCCTGTATACGTATTTGAGGAGTCATTTTAAAATTCTGGTTTTAACTTCAAGAGCACTTCATGGTCAGGCCCCCAAATACATTCGGGACCTCTTGAATCCTCTTTGCCCATCCAGGTCTTTGAGGTCTTCAGACCAATAGCTGCTGGTGGTACCTCGTACCCATTTCAAAACTCATTTCAGGTGCTGGCCCCAAAGCTCTGGAAAACCACTGGAACACTCTTTTTTATTCAGAGAGGCTTTTAGTTAATCTTTTTATATTACGGTACTCATTTTTATAGTCTTTTTATGTATTTATTTTCTGCACTATGTAAAGCACTGGGCGGCACGGTGGCTTAGTGGTTAGCATGTTCTCCTCTCAGCGCTAGGGATTCCCGGTTCGAATCCCCATCTGGGTGGAGTTTCCATGTTCTCCCCGTGTCCGCGTGGGTTGTCTCCGGGTTCTCCAGTTTCCTCCCACAGTCCAAAAACATGGATCAAGTCAATTGAATTCTCAAAATTGCCCCATATAGAGTGTGTCTGTGTGAGTGAGTGTGTGCCCAGCGATAGATTGGTGCCCTGTCCTGGGTGTATCTGCCCACCGCCCGAAACGTTCTCCCCTGGATGGGCATGGGGAACCCCCCCCCGCGACCCTAATAGAGGATAAAGCGGGAGATAATGAATGAATGAATGTAAAGCACTGGGCGGCATGGTGGCTTAGTTGTTAGCATGTTCTCCTCTCAGCGCTAGGGATTCCCGGTTCGAATCCCCATCTGAGTGGAGTTTCCATGTTCTCCCAGTGTCTGCGTGGGTTTCCTCCGGGTTCTCCGGTTTCCTCCCACAGTCCAAAAACATGGATCAAGTCAATTGAATTCTCCAAATTGCCCCATATAGAGTGTGTCTGTGTTAGTGAGTGTGTGCCCAGCGATAGATTGGTGCCCTGTCCTGGGTGTATCTGCCCACCGCCCGAAACGTTCTCCCCTGGATGGGCATGGGGAACCCCCCCCGCGACCCTAATAGAGGATAAAGCGGAAGATAATGGATGGATGGATGGATGGATGTACACATCTGTATAAGGTGCTATTGAGAATGGGAACCCCTCCATCCCTCATTAAAGTCCCCCAAAGTTTGAACCCTGAACTAAGGGTGCCTCATGATCGGTGCGACGCTACCACAGCTTGGTCTCCAGCAGCGTTCTGAAACCCCTCTGAGATGTGGCTCATCAGGGAACAGGAAGAGGAACATGGCGGTGGTGCCCTCAAGCTGAAGCACCGCAGGGTTTTGAATAAATGTCATGTGAAGCTCATTAACATGTGAAATGCGTCCTGGTGTCTCATGGACCAGCTAATTGCTACTCCACCACTTCTGTTGCCAAGCTCTAGTGAATGAGACATGATTATTAAAGTTAAGGACCGAGGACATTAACATGTCTCCTCTACACCACCTGATTTGGAGAACGTTTGGATGTTGGCAGTGATGTAGGTCATGGATCTGTGGAAAAATATTGGAATTAATCCTTCCTGATCTCAAGTGCTTTGTGTTTTTATGGACCTGCACAAGGCCACTATAAGAAGTGAAGGGCCCTGAACTGTAAATATAAAGTGCTGCATCACTGGAACTAAGGGCCTGTCCCTGCACTGTTCTGTCCGGTTCCACACACAATTGGTTTATAGAATTAAGCCTTGTGCAGAAACGATGGTGCAATTTAATTTGGCATCGAGCCACTTGGCCTCACTTTGAGAGGGGTTGATGGGGTGGGGGGTGGGGGGGGCTGGCAAACATCACAGCAGCTGCTCCTGAGAGGATGAGCGACAGGTCACATGTCCTTTTGAAGCAACCACACTGTTACAAAGCACTTGTATGTTCTGGTTTGTTCTGGGTTCAGGTGATGTCTTCGTACAACCGCTCATTAACGATTATAAATAGCTTTCATGATCAGGGTCGTAGAGACTCGTAGGACAAACGGGAAGGAAAACACCCGGTCCATCACAAGGCAGACAGGGCAAACCGCCATACTACAGGCTCCGTCGAGAAACTGCAAAGGGAACTCAGTATAGCATGGAGTGTTATTAAAGCTTTTCTACGAGTAATGTGGGGGTGTCCAGATACTTTTGTGCATACGATGTATGGACATTTAACACTAGCTGGATTTTATTCGGCGAATAATTCACGGACTGTTTAATTAATGATGAGCGAAATGTCCGTAGCTGCCGAAGATGGAGCGTTGCGGTGTTATGTGAGTGATTCAGTATGACTCAGTGGGTTCCGTACTGCGGGACCGACTCTGTGGGTGGTTGTAGTAAAGTGTACAGATCGTGAAGCAGCCCGTGTTGGCCAGTTGCTGCGAGTGGCAGAAGGCTTTTGGCTGGAACCTTAGATGGTTAATGTTTGTTTATAGAGCACTGATGAGGTTCGATTTGGCTCGTTGACCCCCCGACTGCCTGAGGCATCGTCACTCGCTGTTCTGAATCCCACCGGCCCCTCTGGGCTTCCCTTGATTTCAGCTTTGGGGTAAATAAAGCCAGTGGAGTGCACACAATCAATAGAGTAAGACACACACACACACACACACACACACACACACACACGGAGTGAGCTGAGATCCACACAGCCTTGCACTGCATTCTGGACATCAACTCTGAACTTTTTTTGAACCAACTCTGAACATCTTTTCTTTGCCGCTAACACTGATAACACTAGGGGTGAGCTGCAATATTCGCTGATTCGACGATTCGATTCGGAGAACCGTAGTCGACTATGAACCTCATAGTCGAATGTACCATTTTGACCACATGGGGGCGCCCATGGCTGCTGCTAAGCATTAGTTTTTACATGAAATGTCTTTGTTTTCGTTATATATATATATATATTGCCTTTTGTCAAATAAAATCATCCTAATTTCTAGAAAAAAAAACGAAAAAAGAAAAACAAAAAAAAAAGGTTTTCTTTTGTTAGAAAAACAAGTAAAATATAAAAAAAATATATTTTTTAAAAACTACGCCCTTAGCGCCATCTTGTGGTGAAATTTTAACTTATTCGACTATCAGACTATAGGGAAAATATGACGAATCAGATTCGACTATGAAAATCTGTAGTTGAATACAGCCCTAGATAACACACGCTAACACGCACTACCACACGCTACCACCCATTCTGCTGCTTCTGCTGAATATAAAGCATCTGATAAGCATTCAATCCGCACACATCAACACCTCCAACAGCAGATGTTCAGTCAATGTTCCGAAACACACTGAAGCTTCTATTACAATGATCCTATTAATAATACACACCACTGGCCACTTTGTTTGAACCACATGTCTAGTAGCACATGGACCTCCTTTGTCTTTCAGAACCACCAAACTCAGATCCTCCATCAGGGTAATTTAAAGAAAATTTCGCTTTCACCTCAGAAATTTGGATCCTGCCGGAGCACCTCGACTATGACGGTTACTGGATGGAACTGTTAGGATCTTTTAGATTTTTGGAAAGGCAAAAGAAGTTTAAGTTCAAGTTCAAGTAATTAATTTATATAGCGCTTTTTACAACAGTACATTGTCACAAAGCAGCTTTACAGAATGAAAAGCCTTTAAACCCCCAAAGAGCAAGCTGAAGCGGCAGTGGCAAGAAAAAACTCCCTTTTATGTTGTTATTTAAGGAAGACACCTTGGGAGGACCAAGACTCAGTGGGGGACTCATCCTCCTTGAGCGGCCAGGCAGCAACAACAGTGTAGGACAGCCATGTCCAGATAATAAACAAGAACACGCCGATGCGAGATGGCCGTTCTCAACTGGTTTATTGAGAACAAAGAGAATTCTTTCTGCACACCGTCAGGAAGTAACGCTGGCCAGCGGTCTGCCCATTCAGCTTTCAGGTGCTAAGTACGCCTTCAGGTCCGAGTGAGAGAGCGCGAGCCCATTCCAGGTTACCTGTATATATTGTTACGTCTAGTTCCCACCCCTTAACTGATTAAGCCAATCGCAGATTACCCTAGGTTTTAAATCAGCCAATCCCAGCCCAGTATTTTCCTAGTGGCGGGAAAATCAGAGGTCCTTTGTTTGTCTTTCGGCCATATTGGGACTCTCATTATGTATAAGGAATTAAAAATTTCTGACAGAACCTGGATTTCTGTTGGACTGGTGGCATTGTAGTCCTGCACGATGGACTCACTGGACTGATATAGGTTTTCCAATTGTTGAATACGAACACCTGATCATCTACACAATCTGTCCTACACTGTTAATGCTGACGGTCATTCAATTCTTCACTTCTCCCAAGGTTTCTTCCAAAAAAAACAACATACAGGGAGTTTTTTTTTTTTTTTTTTTTCTGGCCACTGTCAGGAGGCTCATTACACTGTAAAGCTGCTTTGTGACAATGTACTGTTATAAAAAGCGCTATATAATAAACTATTCGAACTTAGATCCATCTGGTCAGGAGATGTTTCTCCAACACTAGTTGGTTTTCTGCATAACTTCTGACTTGTGATGTTCTCATTTGTAAGTCGCTTTGGATAAAAGCGTCTGCTAAATGACCAAATGTAAATTTAACACTCGATGATCCACCACCTTCAACTACTTGTTTGCGGTTGTAGCCCATCCACACCAAGGAAAGTGGAGTTGTGAGTTTGAACGTGGTCTTATTTGGACACTTGTGTTGTGTTGTTCTTGGCTGTATCAGTCTGATACGTTAAAGTGTCCATGTGGTTGTTAATTGGTTGGAGCAGGTGGTGTATGAACCTCTGATGGGGTAACATTTCATTCTGAGTTCAGACTCTGATGATGATGATGATATTTATTCTATATTTCCTCTTGCTGTCTGGCATTATGTAAGTCACTCTGTGGGACGTGGAGACGGTTCTGGACATTGTGCTCTTGTCTCGTCTCGAGGGTCCACCAAGGTCGTCTCTGCTGCAGCGTTTCATTTGTTTAAAAGAGGTGCCTCACCTTCTGTAGGGCTGAACATTAATTAAATGGAAATATGATTGATTCAGCAGTCACTTTGCTATTAGGCTGAGTGGGTCGGACACGGAGTCTGTCCAGCCACACCGCCATGTTCCGCTCAGGTGGGGTGGGGGGGCTTTTAAGTGAAATGTTGCACAGATTGAATTTGATTCCCTTCTGTTCTCTGTGCTACAGAATTATGATTGAGAACCGAGGAGGAGAGAACAGGGCTGTTTTTCTGTACCAGAATGCATTTCACACGGGGTGCCGTTACTCCGTCATGGTGTGAACATTAGCAGAACTTTGTATCACTTCACCCTTCATACAACGAATACAAAGCCCTAAATATAGCACTTTCAAACAAACGCCATTTCCTCAGAGTTCACTTAAAGAATAATACGACTTCCACTAGAACCTCTATCAGAATCAGAATCAGAATATCTTTATTGTCATTATACCAGGTATAACGAAATTAAGGTGCCATACTTTTCGGTGTCACATACATAAATTTAAACAGATAAAGAGATTTAAAAGAGTTTTAAAAGAGTACACTATAATTTACAATTTACAAAAAAAAAAATTTGAAAGAAAGAAAGAATCTTATGTACAATAGTGTATAAGAATGTATAACCTGAGTTTGAATTGTATTTATATATTGCACGTTTTTTATTTCTTTATTTTTATTGCACATTCAAAAATTGCACCAAAATTGCACATTCAATAGTGAATTATGACTGTAAAAACTCTACCCTTTACCTTTACCTTTGGTTATTCAGCAGACGCTTTTATCCAACACGACTTATAAGTATTCCAACTTGATGGTTGGGTTGAGACCACAGGGATGATGCAGTATTCGTGGAGTAATAAGTGTTAAGGTTCTTGCTGAAGGACCCACAATGGTAACTTCAGTGGACCTAACCACTGAGCTACCATACCATTATTACACTGCCATTGGTTTACCCTGTGAGTACAGCTTATTAACATTGTACCTTTAATGCCAAATTAGTTTTATTTCAATGTTAATGATAATGTGAAGAAGATGAAGGTGAGAGCTGAGGGTATGAACTCCAAAATGATGTCAGCACGAATGCTACGTCTTAAAATCAGAACAAGTGTCCTGCATCTGCTCCCCTCAGCTGGAGTCCATGTTGAGAGATGCCCCTAATGAGTGGAGCAGAGAGAGGAGAAGGAACATTGGAAAGAAGGAAAGAAAGAACGGAGGAGAAGAAACAACCGAAAGAAGATTCAGAGGAATGGAGAGGAACCAAAGAGCTTCCTCCGGCCGACTGTCCGAGTCCTGTTTTCCTTGTGATTTGCATCTGTGCTGTAGTAACGATCTCACGCTGCAGGGGAAGAAGTCTGATCTACATTAATGACCCACAACTGAAATCCGATCCGCACCATGGGACCTCATTCTGGATGACCGGTCAGAGTTCACATGTTCAGACGTCATTTCACAGTGAAGGCTGGATCATCAGGTACAGCTACTGGATGGTGTACGGCTTACCAGGATAGTTTTTATATAACATTGAGTTGGGTGGAGCTTCCAGGTTCGATCCCTTGTCTAGGTGAGAGTGTGGAACCTTCATGCCTGTCCCTCACCTGTGTTGGTTTGATCCAAGACTCTGGTCTCTGGAGACAGGCTGATTCGTAAAATGGAGATTGATTGAATGGAGTCTGTAACAGATGGAAGAGTTCTGTTGGAAGGAAAAAACACCACATTAGTCGTTAATATTTGTTTTTTAAATAAAAGAATTTAAAATACTGTTTCTGTAATTCATTCATGGCGGCACGGTGGCTTAGTGGTTAGCACGTTCGCCTCTCAGCACTAGGGATTCCCGGTTCGAATCCCCATCTGGGTGGAGTTTCCATGTTCTCCCCGTGTCTGCGTGGGTTTCCTCCGGGTTCCCCGGTTTCCTCCCACAGTCCAAAAACATGGATCAAATCAATTGAATTCTCAAAATTGCCCCATATAGAGTGTGTCTGTGTGAGTGAGTGTGTGCCCAGCGATGGATTGGCGCCCTGTCCTGGGTGTATCTGCCCAGCGCCCGAGATGTTCTCCCCTGGAAGGGCATGGGGAACCCCACCGCGACCCTAATAGAGGATAAAGCGGGAGATAATGAATGAATGTTTCTATAATCTCTTGTTCTGTTTTCAGTATCTTCATTTTCTTCAAATAATTTCTTTTAAATTCACTTTGCAAGCTGATGTATGTTTATAAATATCCATCCATTATCTTCCGCTTTATCCTCTATTAAGGTCGGGGAGGGGGGGGGGGGTTCCCCATGCCCATCCAGGGGAGAACGTTTCGGGCGCTGGGCAGATACACCCAGGACAGGGAACCAATATATCGCTGGGCACACTCATTCACACAGACACACTCTATATGGGGCAATTTGGAGAACTCAATTGACCTTGATCCATGTTTGTGGACTGTGGGAGGAAACCGGAGAACCCGGAGGAAACCCATGTGGACACGGAGAGAACATGGAAACTCCACCCAGATGGGGATTCGAACCGGGAATCCCTAGTACTGAGAGGAAAACGTGCTAACCACTAAGTCACCGTGCCGCCCTGTATTCATTCATTCATTATCTTCCGCTTTATCCTCTATTAGGGTCGCGGTGGGGTTCCCCATGCCCATCCAGGGGAGAACGTCTCGGGCGCTGGGCAGATACACCCAGGACAGGGCGCCAATCTATCGCTGGGCACACACTCACTCACAAAAAACACACTCTATAGGGGGCAATTTGGAGAACTCAATTGACCAGATCCATGTTTGTGGACTGTTGGATGAAACCGGAGAACCCAGAGGAAACCCATGTGGACACGGGGAGAACATGGAAACTCCACCCAGATTGGGATTCGAACCGGGAATCCCTAGCGCTGAGAGGAGAACGTGCTAACCACTAAGTCACCGTGCCACCCTGTATATAAATATATATAAATTAAATAAATATAAATAAATTTGTTTGGTTTCCATTCCATAAAAGTGTGGCGTAACTTAATGACCATGACAAAATGTGGGTTCCGGGCTGAGAACAATTTAGAACCTGTAGGTAGTTAAGGGGTTATGATGTTGGGCTATCAACCCGGAGGTTAAGGGTTCAAATCCCATGTTCACTGAAGTTACCAATGTGGTCTTTTGAGCAGGACCGTTAACCCTCATTGTTCCAGGGGTGTTGTACCCTGTACCCTGTGTTCTGACCCCAACCATCAAGTTGGGATCCTTGTAAGTAGATTTGGATAAAACAGCCTCTTCTAAAATGACCAAAGGACCAAATGACCATAATGCTTTCTGCTCTCACGCTGATCTGGGACCAGTCATAGTCAGTTCTTCAATGGGTTTAAGTTTAGGTGCAATAAATGAATCGGGGCGGCACGGTGGCTTCAGTTCAAGTTCAAGTTATTTATTTCTATAGCGCTTTTTACAACAGTACATGGTCACAAAGCAGCTTTACAGAATGAAAAGCCTTTAAACCCCCAAAGAGCAAGCCGAAGCGACAGTGGCAAGAAAAAACTCCCTTTTATGTTGTTATTTAAGGAAGAAACCTTGTGAGGACCAAGACTCAGTGGGGGACTCATTCTCCTTGAGCGGACAGGCAGCAACAACAATGTAGGACAGCTATGTACAGATATTAAACAAATGGAAAAACTAACAACTGGAGAACTATATGTGAGTCCATTAGGGGGCGTCCTGCAGGACCGCCTTGTCAGGTTCCATCCAGTATTCGTCAGCAGAGCCATGGATGAAGATCTCCAGGAAGCCGGGGGACACCTCAAAAGAAACAGACAAGGAAGGCTTAGTGGTTAGCACGTTCGACTCTCAGTGCTAGGGATTCCCGGTTCCCAATCCCAATCTGGGTGGGTGTCCCCACTGATGAAATGACCAAAGATCGCTTTGATTTTCTGAGATTGCTCATTGTGAATGGGGTCTTGTGAAGTTCTGGAGCCTATCCTGGACACCCCAGACAGGTCTCCAGCCTACAGCAGGACAAACGTAAAAAAAAACACAAGTGCACCCGGGATCAGGTTAAAAATATTTCAAGTTCTCTTTAACCAAAGAGCCTCCAGGTCCTCCTCCCTAACTTGCTCGTCCTCAGCAGCCGGGTTACTCACGGTGATAATCCTTTAATTACCTCACAGAGAACTTCCAGTCCTAAATACAAACCCCACATCAACACCGAGCTGCACTGTATTCTCCCCTCCACCTGCAAGCCTTCCTCCATTATCTAACAGACTCCTCTGACATCCGGTCCTCTACTCAGTGAGAGAACAATCAATCAGGACCTTATTCTTCAGCATACGGAGGATCTTTAAAGTGAATGCGTTTCTGTTTGAGAATAAATCTGTTGTGTTCTTCTTTAAGCACGTTCGCCTCTCAGCGCTAAGGATTCCCGGTTCGAATCCCAATCTGGGTGGAGTTTCCACGTTCTCCCCGTGTCCGTGTGGGTTTTCTCCGGGTTCTCCGGTTTCCTCCCACAGTCCAAAAACATGGATCAAGTCAATTGAATTCTTCAAATTGCCCCATATAGATTGGCGCCCTGTCCTGGGTGTATCTGCCCTGCGCCCGAGAACCCTGGATGGGCATGGGGAACCCCCCCGCGACCCTAATAGAGGATAAAGCGGAAGATAATGGATGGATGCAAGGTTTCTCACTCTAAAAGCGAGAAACCTATATAAAACACTTCATCAATATGAACCAGTGAGGTCTCATGATTAAAACTTGAGATCTTCTGAATTGAAGTATAAGACTCATTAATAATGTGTTTGTTTGGGGGGGGATACAGGTGAACATGAGCACCATGACTCTTTGTGGTCATTAGAACCTGTGTTTACCTCTTAGAGGAACTGAAGTGGAGCAGAGCAGGTGATCAGTGTTACATCTTCACTGGTCCGAGTCTGCATCATTGTACATCGTAAAGCAGAGTTTCTCGAAAGGTTGGTTGCAGACACCTGGTAAAAAAAATAAATACAGTGGAATACATTTTATTGACGTTGGATACCCTTGGAGTCGGTGTTCATCGATTTTCTGACATCTGTTTTGGTTGGTTGCTTCGGGTTCAATCGGCGTGATCGTGTGACATGGAGACGTCTCGTTGTCCCCATTACGTTTCCCATGAGAAGTGAACTTAACGTTCCATCGAGGGACCAAAACAAGTTTCTGCAACTGGCAGTCCGTCAAAGTAAAGGAGTAAAAAACACAATCGATTTAAAGAAGGAAATAATTAAAAATACGAGAGCGGCATTATGATCGCTGAAAGTCATTGTCCACGATGAAGTTGCAGTGTGGTGAATTAATTAATTTGGATCAGAAACCGATGGAGAGAATTGTGAATGCCATTCAATTTCAATGTTAAACATTTATTTACTTTCAACATTAGTCGTTTACGGTATATTCATTTTTTTAAGTAAGTAAGTAAACTTTATTTATATAGCACTTTTCTTAGGCACAGGCCACAAAGTGCTTTACAAAAGGATAAAACATAAAAAATAAAAGAGAGAGAATAAACACAAAAGCACAATTTACACAACATAAAACATAAAAACATAAAAACACAAGAACCAAGACTACTGGCTAGCCCATTTGCCCAAATGCCTGTTTAAACAGATAAGTCTTTAAATGTTTTTTAAAAGAGTCCGCAGAGTCCGCCAATCTTAAAAAAGGGGGTAAAGAGTTCCACAGTTTGGGAGCAACAACCTTGAATGCTCGATCCCCCCCCCGAGTCTTTAACCATTTGGTCATTTATTGGACATTTGGTCATTTATTGGACATTTGGTCATTTATTGGACGCTTTTATCCAAAGCGACTTACAAAGTGAGCACAGGGTTAATCCCAACATCCCTGGAGCAATGAGGGTTAAGGGTCTTTCTCAAGGACCCACATTGGTAACTTCAGTGGACCTGGGATTTGAACCCCCAACCTTCAGATTGATAGCCCAATGCCTGAGCTTTCGCTCCCCCGAGTGCGAGGAACAAATAGTAAGTTCGAATTGTTAGACCGGAGCTGTTAGAACGAGCTGGTACATGTTGATGGAGAAGACCAGACACATACATTTGTTTGTACACGTATATTTGTTTGGTTTCTATTCCATAAAAGTGGGGCATAACTTAATGACCATGAGAAAATGTGGGTTCCGGGCTGAGAACAATTTAGAACCTGTAGGTAGTTAAGGGGTTAGGATGTTGTGCTATCAGCCCGGAGGTTAAGGGTTCAAATCCCATGTTCACTGAAGTTACCAATGTGGTCTTTTGAGCAGGACCGTTGACCCTCATTGTTCCAGGGGTGTTGTACCCTGTACCCTGTGTTCTGACCCCAACCAGCAAGTTGGGATCCTTGTAAGTAGATCTGGATAAAACAGCGTCTGCTAAAATGACCAAATGACCATAATGCTTTCTGCTCTCACGCTGATCTGGGACCAGTCATAGTCAGTTCTTCAATGGGTTTAAGTTTAAGTTTCCCGGTTTGAATCGCAATCTGAGTTGGGGTCCGCCTGGGTTTCCTCCGGGTTCTCTGGTTTCCTGAATTGAATTCTCAATATTGCCCCATATAGAGTGTGTCTGTGTGTGTGAGTGAGTGTGTGCCCAGCGATGGATTGGCGCCCTGTCCTGGGTGTATCTGCCCAGCGCCCGAGACGTTCTCCCATGGATGGGCATGGGGAACCCCACCGCGACCCTAATAGAGGATAAAGCGGGAGATAATGAATGAATGAATATTTTAACTGAATAAATACATGATTAAACTGTTCAGAAAATATACATGAAGCAAATAAAGTAGTTTTTATTACATTTTAGATTCATTCATTCATTATCTCCCGCTTTATCCTCTATTAGGGTCACGGGGGGTTCCCCATGCCCCTCCAGGGGAGAACGTTTCAGGCGCTGGGCAGATAGACCCAGGACAGGGCACCAATCTATCGCTGGGCACACACTCACACAGACACACTCTATATGGGGCAATTTTGAGAATTCAATTGACTTGATCCATGTTTTTGGACTGTGAGAGGAAACCGGAGAACCCGGAGGAAACCCACGTGGACACGGGGAGAACATGGAAACTCCACCCAGATGGGGATTCGAACCGGGAATCCCTAGTGCTGAGAGGAGAACGTAAGCGTAAGATTTCAGATGAAATAAGTTTAGTTTTGTATCATTAAATTATTGAGGTTTACCTGTACTGGGTGTAATACTGTATTTACATGTAGTGTGTGTGTGTGTGTGTGTGTGTGTGTGTGTGTGTGTGTGTGTGCGCACACTCATGCTCGTACACTTTCTTTTCCTGCTGTTTAAATGCCAGCGCCTCACAGCAGTGAAGCCCAAACCAGTAAGCACATTTAATCACCGTTAATCCTGATAGTCAACGTTACCAATCTGTTCTTAAAATTAGTCTCTCTCTCTCTCTCTCTCTCTCTCGCTACCTCCATCTTTCACACTCTTACCCTTTGTGTTCTCACTCCTTTTTTTAAACACTCACTCTCTCTCGCGTTCCCTCGCTCGTCCATCCCACGCGTAATGACAGTTTGTGGTGTAATTTTTTTTTTAGCTCCCACAGCTTAGTCCCGATTCTCCATTTGCTCAGCTCCGGGTTTGATTGCACTTTACTTAGAGCTCAGTGTGGATTAGACACATGGTGCAGTGATGGAGTTGATGTGAGGACCAGGAGTCACATGTTCACTCATTCAGGTCATTTAATCAAAAAAATAAAAACGCCACTAAAGACGCTTCCCAAATACAATGTGCTCGTACCGAAAGGAAGCTGGTTCTGTAACCGATGTCGGGTGTCAAATGTCTTATCGTTTGGTGACGACGGAATCAGAGCTGTACATGTTTTTGGGAGGGGGTCAAAGGCACTGGGAAAGTGACCTTGTTTAAAGCTCTGTGAAAGTGGACTAGATTAAGGTGTGTGTGTGTGTGTGTGTGTTGATCTGTACACACACTCCAGGGGCTGCAGAACTGGGGCTTTATGGACGCTGAAGTGCGGTAATGACCTACATTCAGCAGCTAAAGCCTTTCCTTAGTCTCATGCGTGCCTACACACACACACACACACACACACACACACACACACATCTGAAACAGAACACACCTTTCTCAGGTTGATGTTGCCGAGTCCCTAAACTGTTAGCTCTGTGTATTTGATGCAGTCTGGTTCTTCGGATAAGTTTGATGTTCAGTCCTCTGTTCTGTTCTGACTGTGTTCCAAGTTCCTCTGTTCTGAGAGTTTATTTTTGTTGTCTTTAGGGGTTTCATCACCAGACACAACTTGGCCTTAAGATTTGGCCTAAATGTAAAAACAGGGCTGTCTTTCAGTGCAGCTTGCCGTTTGGCTCCAAACACAGGGCTTTCCATTTTTATCCTGGTTATTATTTATAATGCACCATCATGGTTATTCTAAACATCGCAGGTGTCTGAAGGATATAAATACCTATAAATACATACAGATGGGCAAGGTAGCTCAGTGGTCAGGGTGTTGGGCTCTCAATCTGAAGGTTGGGGGTTCAAATCCCAGGTCCACTGAAGTTACCGATGTGGGTCCTTGAGCAAGACCCTTAACCCTCATTGCTCCAGGGATGTTGTGATGAACCCTGTGCTCACCTTGTAAGTCGCTTTGGATAAAAGCGTCTGCAATAAATGACCAAATGTAAATGTAAATACCGTAGAGAAGGTCCTGCTTCAGAACCGAACAGACCTTAAATTGTTTTTAAAAACCTGCGGTCTGTAAATAAAACATTTCTTTATTAGATTTAACGAACTTGACCCCGTTCCATGTAATGTCCTCTTGTCACCGATCACACTGCGATCTACTGTGAAAGTTGCATTTAAAAAAAAGTGAGAGTTGAGGGATGATTTTCCAAAAGAGACCCCCCCCTCCCCTTAACCTCATGACTACATCTCCTCAAACCATCATCCACCCTAATGATGTGCCTCTGAAATAATGACAGTCTCTCTTCTGCGAAAGGAATGATGATCGGCGAAGGCCGTCTTCACCTCGTCAGATGAAGAACACTGACGGTGTGATTTTAAGCGGCGGCGAGTTTGAAATGGCGTTAACATCATGACTTCCTCACCTTCTGTTCACTCTGAACCGGCAGCAGATCAGTGGGGCCTTGCTAGGGTGTGTGTGTGTGTGTGTGTGTGTGTGGTAGGGAATCGTGTACCCGATGGAGCCTCCTCCGCGTTGGCCTTCAGCTGTTGGCACTGCGGGTGAGAGCGAGCGAGTGAGTGCGCGAGAGCTGAGTCATAATAAGCACTGTGCTGACGGATTGTGACGCCCCGAAGCTCCTCGATTAGCTTCTGTACTTCTGTTAAAGTGAAACACACAAACTCTGAGTCACGCCTGAATAATCAGGACCCTCGCGGCGCTCTGACTCATCTCGCTCCCAAAATGCTGCTGGTTTGGGGTCCTCATTGATTTAACTCAATGTGCTTCGGAACTTTCGCTTTTCCAAAAAACGTCCCCGGAGTTTGGCCCCCGGGGTCACGGTGGTGGGTCCTCTCGCTGTACTGTAAGGCGGTTCGCGTAGACATTGTTTCTGTGTGGAGTTTACGTGTTCTCTCCATGTCTACGTGCCAACAGGTATTTGGGTGTCTATTGTTAACGGGGATGTAGTGACGTGTCTGATTTTGGCTGCTGCTCCTTTGACGCCATCAATAGCCGGAGGGAAGATGTTGCTGGAAGTCTTCTGAGCTTTAAGGTTTTCATAAACTGTTTCTTTGTTGAATGTCTGGAGGTTTAAGATGACGGAGATGATCTTAAAAGTAAAGCAGATTGATTTGGAGAGACAATAAAACATTGTATGTATCAGCACTGCAAGTGTGTTCCCTTCTGAGTGCCCTTGACCTGCTCCAGTTAAATTTTTAGTAAGTGCAGGTGTCCTGATGGAGCGATCACCAGCTGGAGGATGACGTAATGCTGTAGAACATCTGAGTATGATGGGAGGATGGGAGGAGAGTTGATGTGTTGGATGAGAGTAAAGCAGAAGGGATGCTGATTATCAAACAGAAAGGTTCTGTTCTCAATCAGAGCGGAAAATATGTTCTACTTAAAAGGGTTTCTGTCAGAGATGTTGAGCTATGGGTCATGGAACCATGTAGGTCCATGTGTGGAGGACCTTTTCATCCGCAAACCATTAAGCTAAAAACACGGGTGGGGAAGAGAGGGGGTAGAAATTAGGGGTTACACCTCTTTCCTGTGATTTATTTACCATAACACACAACTTTGAGTGCATTATAGCTTTTATAAAACTGTATAACCACACTATAATAAAAAACAAGGTTTGATTCTTAAATGTGTTTATTAAAAGCATAAACGTTACTAATCTGCTCTTCCACAACGTAATCTAGTCTGGTTTTTGAAGTGAACACTCATCGCTGATTGACAGGTTTCCGGTTTCTCTAACAATTGAATACTTCCATCTAATGGCCAAATTCCAGAACATGGTTTATAAAAAACATTGGTAAAACATGTATGGTATATCACACATCGATACGAATGTGAAGAGGTCGGAGGTGTGTGTTATTGTCAATAACGTCCCTGCTGGACAAACGGCTCAGCCAATAGGATTTAATTACCTGTTTTTTAACTGATCTGTTGGTCAGTGTTTTTAAAGGATGGTCAATGGGGATTGTCTGTACTGTGCACTCCATTGCACTTTAATTTGCTCTGTGAGGACTATCCCGTCTGTTTTTGACGAAGCCCTTTCTGTGTAGATCTGAATGGATGGCGTGAGTCGGGATTCCCATGACGCAGTTCAGTCCACTGTTTTTCATAATCTGGGTAAAAGACAGATTTGTTTGGCAAATGTGCTGCAGTGAGTCAAAGAAACAAGACGCGGTCAGAAGTATCTGAACAGCTCACCACGGAACCTACGTATGAAGAGTCCTGATTGAATGGGGACGTTTATCCAGAGTCGCTCCTTCTCTTTGGTGTCTAACGTCCGTAATTATTGGAAAAGCTGATGGTAAACGAGCTCAGAGTCAACATTCCCATTCATCCAAAGGCTCTTTGTTAGGAACTCATTAGCATTAACACTCACTGAAGTAAATGAAGCCATTAACATCATTACTGCTGACAATTAACACGTCCACGTTTCAGTGGGGGGTTTCACCCACGCCGTCGGAACACTCCACAGTGGGGTGGCGACCGTGTCGGGTCTGTTCCTCTGAACAGAGATTACATTAAAGATCTGGTTCTTGCGCTCTCTCTCTCTCTCTTTCTCTCTCTCTTTCGCTCGCTCGCTCGCTCACTTGCACACTCTTTTTTTATTGTCAGTTGAAGATATGCAAAATGTATAAAGGTGTGATGTCACTAACTGCTAGTAGTGTGCTGATGACGTGTAACACTCCACACACACACACACACACACACACACACACACATCTGTCTCAATTAGATCGAGAAATTCTACAAATAAAAAAAAATTATTAAGTGTGTGTGTCGGACAGAATGCAGTCCTGGTATTGTTAAAATAATAAACACCGCCTTGTGAATACCTGCAGTGCACACACACACACACACACACACACACATCTGTCTCAATTAGATCGTGAAATTCTACAAATAAAAAAAATTATTAAGTGTGTGTGTCGGACAGAATGCAGTCTTTGTATTGTTAAAATACTAAACACCGCCTTGTGAATACCTGCAGTGCACACACACACACACACACATCTGTCTCAATTAGATCGTGAAATTCGACAAATAAAAAAAATTATTAAGTGTGTGTGTCGGACAGAATGCAGTCTTTGTATTGTTAAAATACTAAACACCGCCTTGTGAATACCTGCAGTACACACACACACACACACACACACACACACACACACACACATCTGTCTCAATTAGATCGTGATATTCTACAAATAAAAAAAAATTATTAAGTGTGTGTGTCGGACAGAATGCAGTCTTTGTATTGTTAAAATAATAAACACCGCCTTGTGAATACCTGCAGTGCACACACACACACACACACACACACACACACACACACACACACACACATCTGTCTCAATTAGATCGTGAAATTCGACAAATAAAAAAAATTATTAAGTGTGTGTGTCGGACAGAATGCAGTCCTGGTATTGTTAAAATACTAAACACCGCCTTGTGAATACCTGCAGTGCACACACACACACACACACACACACATCTGTCTCAATTAGATCGAGAAATTCTACAAATAAAAAAAAATTATTAAGTGTGTGTGTCGGACAGAATGCAGTCTTTGTATTGTTAAAATACTAAACACCGCCTTGTGAATACCTGCAGTGCACACACACACACACACACACACACACACACACACACACACCTGTCTGAATTAGATCGTGAAATTCTACAAATAAAAAAAAAATTATTAAGTGTGTGTGTCGGACAGAATGCAGTCTTTGTATTGTTAAAATACTAAACACCGCCTTGTGAATACCTGGAGTACACACACACACACACACACACACACACACACACACACACACACACACATCTGTCTGAATTAGATCGTGAAATTCTACAAATAAAAAAAAAATTATTAAGTGTGTGTGTCGGACAGAATGCAGTCTTTGTATTGTTAAAATAATAAACACCGCCTTGTGAATACCTGCAGTGCACACACACACCTGTCTGAATTAGATCGTGAAATTCTACAAATAAAAAAAAAATTATTAAGTGTGTGTGTCGGACAGAATGCAGTCTTTGTATTGTTAAAATACTAAACACCGCCTTGTGAATACCTGGAGTACACACACACACACACACACACACACACACACACACACACACACACACACACACATCTGTCTGAATTAGATCGTGAAATTCTACAAATAAAAAAAAAATTATTAAGTGTGTGTGTCGGACAGAATGCAGTCCTGGTATTGTTAAAATAATAAACACCGTCTTGTGAATACCTGCAGTGCACACACACACACACACACACACACACACACACACATCTGTCTCAATTAGATCGTGAAATTCTACAAATAAAAAAAAAATTATTAAGTGTGTGTGTCGGACAGAATGCAGTCTTTGTATTGTTAAAATAATAAACACCGCCTTGTGAATACCTGCAGTGCACACACACACACACACACACACACACACACACACACACACACACCTGTCTCAATTAGATCGTGAAATTCTACAAACAAAAAAAAATTATTAAGTGTGTGTGTCGGACAGAATGCAGTCCCGGTATTGTTAAAATAATAAACACCGCCTTGTGAATACCTGCAGTACACACACACACACACACACACACATCTGTCTGAATTAGATCGTGAAATTCTACAAATAAAAAAAAATAATTAAGTGTGTGTGTCGGACAGAATGCAGTCTTTGTATTGTTAAAATAATAAACACCGCCTTGTGAATACCTGCAGTGCACACACACACACACACACACACACACACACACCTGTCTCAATTAGATCGTGAAATTCTACAAATAAAAAAAAAATTATTAAGTGTGTGTGTCGGACAGAATGCAGTCTTTGTATTGTTAAAATACTAAACACCGCCTTGTGAATACCTGGAGTACACACACACACACACACACACACACACACACACACACACACACATCTGTCTCAATTAGATCGTGAAATTCTACAAATAAAAAAAAAATTATTAAGTGTGTGTTGTCGGACAGAATGCAGTCCTGGTATTGTTAAAATAATAAACACCGCCTTGTGAATACCTGCAGTGCACACACACACACACACACACGGTACTCCAAGCACTCGACACACACCTACAAAGCCATTTTCACCCCCTCACACACTCCAAACACACACACATACACACACACACACACACACATATTATGTAATAATGAATGGTTGTGCAGCTGCTTTTAACTGAAGCATGAAGTGTCTCTGGAGAGCTAAATGTTTTTCAACAACAGACACACACACACCAGGCTGCAAATACACTAGGACGAATGAATGTGAATTACTGTTTTTTCAATGTGTGTGTGTGTGTGTGTGTGTGTGTGTGTGTGTGTTTGCGCATGTGAGTTTGACTAATGACGTCAAACCAAGGCTTCCCATTGTACCTCCCCATGTGTCTCGCTCTCTCGTTCTAATTCCCCTGCATGTGTGCCGCTGTCAGAGTGGAGAGTTTTCATTGGTTCTGCTCTCACGCTTCAACCAATTAGGGCTCCCCACCTCAACACCCCCTCCCCCACAGGTGACGAGCGGGCGTGTGCGTGTGTGTATGCGTGTGTGTTAAGGAGGGATTTCTATGAATGGAAATGCGGAGGAGGATCCCAGAATGTAACAGTAATTGCGTCCTCTGTTCCATGTCTTTCCTCCTTCGGGTCGTCTCCTCGTCTCGTCCCTAAGTCATTTATCTCAGGAGCGGAGACGTGACTCTGTCTTAAATCACACAGTCCTCGAATAGCCATCTGAAGTGCGCAGTGATAATGAACCAAGCTTCAGGGTATAATATAGGTTTTAAAATATGAGGACGTCCCGTCTTATGGTTGTTTTCCCCCCCCCCCCATTGATTCCAACAGAAATGTGTGACAACGTTGTGCCTAACTGCACAGAAGACAATTATTTCTTGTGTCCTGTCCTGTTTCTTTCGCTCCTTTTTCCTTTTGATCACTGATATTAACTTTATCCACAAAAAACCGACTCACTGGTTCACTCATGAAATGTCCTGGACTGCTTGTTCTCCCAGAGATGTCTTAAGAGATTAAGATCTAAACACTGATCAATCCTAAGGAACTCTTATGTTCCCCATAATTCAAGGTTACAGGACCCTTATGTCATTACACATTGTCATACTGAAAGTATTTTTGATGCCAAACAGGTAATTCCATCCATCCTTCCATCCATCCATCCATTATCTTCTGTTTTTTTCTCTACTAGGGTCGCGGTGGGGTTCCCCATGCCCATCCAGGGGAGAACGTCTCGGGCGCTGGGCAGATAGACCCAGGACAGGGCGTCAATCCATCGCTGGGCACACTCACTCACACAGACACACTCTATATGGGGCAATTTGGAGAATTCAATTGACATGATCCATGTTTTTTGGACTGTGGGAGGAAACCGGAGAACCCGGAGGAAACCCACACGGACACGGGGAGAACATGGAAACTCCACCCAGGTGGGGATTCGAACCGGGAATCCCTAGCGCTGAGAGGCGAACGTGCTGACCACTAAGCCACCGTGCCGCCCTGGTAATTACATTCATTCATTCATTATCTCCCGCTTTATCCTCTATTAGGGTCGTGGTGGGGTTCCCCATGCCCATCCAGGGGAGAACATCTCAGGCGCTGGGCAGATAGACCCAGGACAGGGCGTTAATCCATCGCTGGGCACACACTCACTCACACAGACACACTCTATATGGGGCAATTTGGAGAATTCAATTGACTTGATCCATGTTTTTTGTACTGTGGGAGGAAACCGGAGAACCCGGAGGAAACCCACACGGACACGGGGAGAACATGGAAACTCCACCCAGGTGGGGATTCGAACCGGGAATCCCAAGCGCTGAGAGGCGAACGTGCTAACCACTAAGCCAACATGCCGCCTTGGTAATTACATTATATTTAAAATTTAAAAATAAATTCTCACAGGAACGATGACTTTAATCAGTGTGAGCATCCACATACTTTTGGCCTCACAGCGTTTTAACCTCGTTCACGTGCTTCTTACTTCATCAGAATAATTTGTCTCTGCATGTACGCATGCACGAGTGCAGTTTCTCCTCGATTCTAAAGCAGGTTGTCATTGGAATGTCCTTCAGCCATGATGCTCCATTTACCGTTTCGGTTCCGTCTCTCTCTCTCTGTGTGTGTGTGTGTGTGTGTGTGTGTGTGTGTGTGTGTGTGTGTGTGTGTGTGTGTGTGTGTGTGAGAGAGAGAGGTCTGCTAAGATTTCGGCGCTCAGATTCCTTTGTGACAATGTCCTTCTCACCTCCTGTCCATCTCTCTGCTTGTTGTCATAGCTACATCGTCATAGTTACGAGCAGCATCCGCGACCCGTCAGGTTGCCATGGGATCAGGGATAAAAGCTGCACATGAATGAAGGAGGCTGATGATGTCAGAACCGCGATTCCACACTAAGCGTGATGAGGTTGCAGGGAAGCAGTGCATGATGGGAGTCCCGTGAGGCTGAGCTTTGAACACTGAGCACTTTGTAGATAGGGTTAGACAAACTGAGGGTTCCAACATCTGAAATGTGGATATAGAGTGTATTTATTGTTATTAAAAAATATATATGATGTATAAACATGTATGTCAACATGGCGGCACGGTGGCTTAGTGGTTAGCACGTTCTCCTCTCAGCGCTAGGGATTCCCGGTTCGAATCCCCATCTGAGTGGAGTTTCCATGTTCTCCCCGTGTCTGCGTGGGTTTCCTCCGGTTTCTCCGGTTTCCTCCCACAGTCCAAAAACATGGATCAAGTCAATTGAGTTCTCAAAATTGCCCCCTATAGAGTGTGTCTTTGTGAGTGAGTGTGTGCCCAGGGATAGATTGGCGCCCTGTCCTGGGTGTATCTGCCCAGTGCCCAAGATGTTCTCCCCTGGATGGGCATGGGGAACCCCACCGCGACCCTAATAGAGGATAAAGCGGGAGATAATGAATGAATGAATGTATGTCAACACATGCACCATAAAATAATCCCATTAAACATCTTTTACTATAGCATCTGTATGCTTTTCCTTAGAGACAGGGTAAAAGGTTTGGTCATTGGGGGGGGGGGGATGTTTGGCATACAGCTGCTGCCCCTCAATGTCGAGAGGAGCCACCTGATCCGGATTCATCCTGGTGAATGGATCAAGTCTATTGAAAACATGGATCAAGTCTATTGAATTCTCAAAATTGCCCCATATAGAGTGTGTCTGTGTGAGTGAGTGTGTGCCCAGCGATAGATTGGCGCCCTGTCCTGGGTGTATCTGCCCAGCGCCCGAAACGTTCTCCCCTGGATGGGCATGGGGAACCCCCCCCCCCCCCCCAACCCTTCTAGAGGATAAAGCGGGAGATATTGGATGGATGGATTTATTTTTACTTAAATTATTCATACCTAGTATTATATTGTTTTTTTATTTTGCTCATGTTTTTTTTCTTACTAGCAGCTTTGGAGTTGCACCCAAATTTCATTGTAATGAAAATTATAATGACAATAAAGGCGATTCTGATTCTGATTCTCAGTTGATTTTGCAACCTGGGCATCATTTCTGAGGTTTCAGGGATGTCACTTCTCTGATGCTTCAATGCAGTTGTTCATCTGGATCTTCTCCACCTTCTTAACTTCTGCTCAGAAAGCTGATGTGGTGAGGTCTGTGTGTAACGGCTTCTTTCTCTGTGCTTTACAGTAACTGTCCATTCCCTCTGGCGGCGGGTTTAGCACGTGGCACGGCTGACCGCATCCTGCAAACCGATCTCTCCACCTATCACCTCATCAAGAGCAACGAGGATGGAACCGAGACGGAATCGGTACCTAGTGAGTGCATCGCCGAAACACCATTACAGAACTTTAGCCTTCTGTTCAATGCTCAAATCTGTGAATCTGATTATGGACGTCGTCGGACGAGCTTGTGGTCATAAGGTTCTGTGTTATCTGCCGGAGTTTCGAACCTCAAGATATTAATGCGTTACGGTTTTATCAGGGCGGCACGGTGGCTTAGTGGTTAGCACGTTCGCCTCTCAGTGCTTGGGATTCCCAATTCTGCATCCCAATCTGGGAGTTTCCATGTTCTCACCATGTCTGCATGGGTTTCCTCCCACAGTCCAAAAACAAGGTATTCAATTCAAGGTAAATTCATTCATTCATTATCTTCCGCTAGGGAGAGAACGTTTCGGGCGCTGGGCAGCTACACCCTGCCAGGTGTACAGGGCGCCAATCTATCGCTGGGCACACACTCACTCACACAGACACACTCTATATGGGGCAATTGGGAGAACTCAATTGACTTGTTCCATGTTTTTGGACTGTGGGAGGAAACCGGAGAACCCGGAGGAATCCCACGCAGACACGGGGAGAACATGGAAACTCCACCCAGATGGGGATTCGAACCGGGAATCCCTAGTGCTGAGAGGCGAACGTGCTAACCACTAAGCCACCGTGCCGCCCAAGGTAAATTGAATACTCCAAATTGCCCCATACAGATTGTGTCTGTGAGTGAGTGTGATCAGTGATAGATTGGCGCCCGTCCTGGGTGTATGTGCCCAGCGCCCGAAACATTCTCTCCTGGCTGGGAATGGGACCAACCCCCCCCCCCAATAATAAATGAATGAATAGGCAGAAAATAATGAATGAATGAATGAATGAATGTTTTTATCAGAGGAGCCACAGCGGTGGTTAGTTTCAGAGGAAAGCTCTTATTTAAAACTCTTGCACAGGAACAGCTCCAAACTGGAGCATCCCACACCGAAGCGGCGACATCGGGTTAGACATTTTTGGGTGTTTCCAAGGACATCCGTGACCCAGTAAATGATTCTAGGTCTTCGAGAGGCTCCAGCAGGGACAGGCTTTGTGCTGAAGTTTTGCATACTGCAATCAGATAGCATGGAAATGTGGGGCATTCTGCACAATTTAGACTGAATTCAGGTCACTTACTAACTTAACGCTGACCTGAATTGCTTTCCTGCCTTCTATATTGGAAAAAAGGAAATGGCATAGGGATTGGAACGACTGCGAATGCAACACACGGATGAAGCCGAGTCTCGTTAAATATCTTCAGTGCGTCTCCTCTGAGCCAAGGTTTAGACTCGTTCCCTTAAACACCCATTAACTCAAATTATATCAACTTTGTCATGAGATAAGCAAATATAAGTCTTTTATTGTTAATTCCATCCATCCATCCATCCATTGAGAACCAGTGGCTTAAGAGGACGCCGAACCTGTGGGTTTAAGGTTGATGGTGGCATGATTGTTGTTTTGTCCATCCAACTATTATCTTCCGCTTTATCCTATATTAGGGTCACGGTGGGGTTCCCCATGCCCATCCAGGGGAGAACGTCTCAGGTGCTGGGCAGATACACCCAGGACAGGGTGGCTATCTATCGCTGGGCACACACTCACTCATACATACACACTCTATATGGGGCAATTTGGAGAATTCAATTAACTTGATCCATGTTTTTGGACTGTGGGAGGAAACCAGAGAACCCGGAGGAAACCCACGCGGACACGGGGAGAACATGGTAGGGTCCTCTAGTGGGGGGGGGGTTCCCCATGCCCATCCAGGGGAGAACGTCTCAGGTGCTGGGCAGATACACCCAGGACAGGGTGGCTATCTATCGCTGAGCACACACTCACTCACACAAACACACTCTATATGGGGCAATTTGGAGAACTCAATTGACTTGATCCATGTTTTTGGACTGTGGGAGGAAACCGGAGAACCCGGAGGAAACCCACGCGGACACGGGGAGAACATGGAAACTCCATCCAGACTGGGATTCGAACCAGGAATCCCTACCGCTGAGAGGAGAACGTGCTAACCACTAAGCCACATGTACATAGAGCACTATATATTCAGTCTTAAGGACTGTTTCAGTTAGTGTTCAGACTTTGCCTTTAAATTTGTAGCAAATGTTTGGAGACAGTCCTTAAATACTGCTGGATTGTATGATGACATCATCGTTGTGTGTTAGTATTTGGTACTGTAGGGTGGTGGATCACGTTAGCCCTTATTAAGGTTGATTTAATTTGTATGAGGGTGGAACGGTGGCTTAGTGGTTAGCACATTTGCCTCTCAGCGCTGGAGATCCAGGTACGAATCCCGATCTGGGTGGAGTTTCCATGTTCTCCCCGTTTCCACGTGGGAGTTCTATTGTTTTCTTCCCAAAGTTCAAAAACATTGATCATGGTAAATCGAATACTCCAAATTGCCCCATATAGTGTATGTTTGTATATGTGTGTGTGTGTGTGTGTGAGTGAGTGTGGGCCCAGCAATAGATTGGTGTCCTGTCCTGGGTGTATCTGCCCAGCGCCTGAGATGTTCTCGCCTGGATGGACATGGGGAACCCCACCGTGACCCTAATAGAGGATAAAGCAGAAGATAACAAATGAATAAATGTATAAGAGTGGTACAGTGGCTTAGTGGTTAGCATGTTTTCTTCACAGCGCTGAGGATCCAGGTTTGAATCCCAATTTGGGTGGAGTTTCCACATTCTCCCCGTGTCCACGTGGGTCCTCCGTGTTCTCCGGGTTCCTCTCACAGTCAAACAACATGGATTCGAGGTCAATTGAATGCTCTAAATTGCCCCGCATAGAGTGTTTTTTTTTCTGTATCTGTGTGTACCCAGCGATAGATTGGCACCCTGTCCTCTGCCCAGGACATGAAACGTTCTCCCCTGGGTGGGCATGGAGAACCCCCCCACGACCCAAGTAAAAGATTAAGTAGAAGATAATGGATTAATGAAACATTTTGTATGAGGTTCTTTTAAAAATATATGTCTTTGATATTTTTTTGGTCTGTATATCAAAAATTATGACAAAGACCATGGAATAAGACGGTTATAAGTTTGTGGGTGTGACACAAGAATCTGGCGGTTTAAGACTGAATAGAACGCCGTCTCGTAGTCCCAGCTCTCTCTCTATCTGCCTGATTTTGGCCTCTTTTACTGTCAACAGAAGGCGAGATAATTAACAACATCAATCCGGCAGGTGGGGCGGCACGGTGGCTTAGTGGTTAGCACGTTCTCCTCTCAGCGCTAGGTATTCCCAGTTCGAATCCCAATCTGGGTGGAGTTTCTATGTTCTCCCCGTGTCCGTGTGGGTTTCCTCCGGGTTCTCCAGTTTCCTCCCACAGTCCAAAAAACATGGATCAAGTCAATGATCTCCCGCTTTATCCTCTATTAGGGTTGCGGTGGGGTTCCCCATGCCCATCCAGGGGAGAACATCTCGGGCGCTGGGCAGATAGACCCAGGACAGGGCGCCAATCCATCACTGGGCACACACTCACTCACACAGACACACTCTATATGGGGCAATTTGGAGAATTCAATTGACTTGATCCATGTTTTTGGACTGTGGGAGGAAACCGGAGAACCCGGAGGAAACCCACGCAGACACGGGGAGAACATGGAAACTCCACCCAGATGGGGACTCGAACCGGGAATCCCTAGCGCTGAGAGGAGAACATGCTAACCACTTAGCCACCGTGCCACCTGGATCAAGTCAATTGAGTTCTTCAAATTGCCCCATATAGAGTGTGTCTGTGTGAGTGAGTGTGTGCCCAGCGATGAATTGTCGCCCTGTTCTGGGTGTATCTGCTCAGCGCCCGAGATGTTCTCCCCTGGATGGGCATGGGGAACCCCCCGCGACCCTAACAGAGGATAAAGCATAAGATAATGGATGGATGGAATCCGGCAGGTGTGACCATTTACCCAATCTGTGTCCTAAGCTCGTCTCCCGTCTGCAGACTCCACCCATCACGCCTTTGCACCACAAAGACTTACAACAAGGAAAAAGTGTATGGACAAACATAAACAAAAGTGAGGACATGTCCGATGTCTGTCTTTAAATGAACAAAAGCAGATGATGGTCTCTGAGCAGCACCTTTTAGACTGAGCAGAACAAGGTCAGACGGACAGATGGACGAATAGGAAGGGACAGACAGACTGAAAGCAAAAACAGCACACGATCTTAAGTGCGGTCTCAACATGACTGATTCAATTTAGACTCATCGGGATAAGAGACTGCTGCAGGGCTGATGGTCCTGATGGAGGGACAGTCTGTTCACTGAGACCATGGTGTACACGATGCTTTGTGTGATTACCAGTTCGAAGTGCTACAAAAAAAAATGTCCAATAGAAGGGACACCAAAGTTTTGACAAGGGCTTAAGGCAGTGGTTCTCAAATTTTTTTAGTGCATATTTACATTTACGTTTAGTCATTTAGCAGACGCTTTTATCCAAAGCGACTTACAAATGAGAACATCACAAGTCAAAAGTTATGCAGAAAACCAACTACACTGTAAATTCATCAAACCTGAGAAATGAAAATGATATATGAAAGCAAAATATTCCCAATAAACACATACACAACCTCGAGTGCCTTATTGCTTTTAGAAAACAGTTACAAACACACTATAATAAAAAAAGGTTTGATTTATAAATGTGTTTATTCAAAGAAAAATAGCTAATAAACTGGACATCCATGACTTTTGGTTTGTTTTTGAAAATCAACGCTGACACGGTGGCTTAGTGGTTAGCACGTTCTCCTCTCAGCACTAGGGATTCCCAGTTCGAATCCCCATCTGGGTGGAGTTTCCATGTTCTCCCCGTGTCTGCGTGGGTTTCCTCCGGGGTTCTCCGGTTTCCTCCCACAGTTTAAAAACATGGAACAAGTCAATTGCGCTCTCCAAATTGCCCCATGTAGAGTGTGTGTGAGTGAGTGTATGCCCAGCAATAGGTTGGCGCCCTGTCCTGGGTCTATCTGCCCAGCACCCGAGACGTTCTCCCCTGGATTGGCATGGGGAACCCCACCGCAACCCTACTAGAGGATAAAGCGGGAGATAATGAATGCATGAAAGAGGGGGGTCCCACGTGCCCATCCAGGGGAGAACGTTTCGGGTGCTGGACAGATACACCCAGGACCGAGTGACATTCTATCTTTGGGAACACACGCTCACACAGACACACACACAAATATACTCTAGATGGGGCAATTCAGAGCATTTAATTTACCAGAACCCAGGGAGCCAGGAGGAAACCCACACGGACAGATTCATTACGGGCAGCTGACTTAGTGGTTAGCCCAGTGTGTGCCCAGTGATAGTATGGCGCCCTATCCTGGGTGTATCTGCCCAGCGCCCGGAACGTTCTCCCCTGGATGGGCATGGGGAACCCCACCGCGACCCTAATATATAGGATAAAGAGGAAGATAATGGATGAATGAATGAACGCTGATCGCTGAGAAACATGTTTCCAGTTTCTCCAACAATCAAATACTTGTTCCATCTTATGGCCATCTAGTGGCCAAATTACAGAATGCAGTTTATAAAACACATCAGAAGAATAATGTTATGGCAGGAATTCCGTGGCATGAAGGGAGAAGACGGAGCAGTTGTTGATGGACTTTTATTAGGATTAATTAATGCCCCTGACACTGACAAAGACCGACCACAAGCTGGTAGGACAGTGGAATAATGCTATAAAAACCCGGTGTTTTTATATGTACATGTGTCGGTTCTGTGATAAAGCCTGTTCTTTGGGGTGTAATCCCGACCACAAGGTGAGGGCAAGGTAGCTCAGTGGTTAGGGTGTTGGGTTATCAATCTGAAGGTTGGGGGTTCAAATCCCAGGTCCACTGAAGTTACCAATGTGGGTCCTTGAGCAAGACCCTTAACCCTTATTGCTCCAGGGATGTTGTGATGAACCCTGTGCTCACCTTTTAAGTCGCTTTGGATAAAATTGTCTGTTAAATGACCAAATGTAATGTAATGTAAATGTAATCCCGTCTCTGGTCCTCATTCCTTCCACCCGTTACAAATGTATTGTATATCCACACCATTGTCTGGCATACCACCTCATGCTACTTTGCTTACCACAGTTTGAGAACCAGTGGCTTAAGAGGACGCCGAACCTGTGGGTTTAAGGTTCTCTGATGGTGGCATGATTGTTGTTTTGTCCATCCAACCATTATCTTCCGCTTTATCCTCTATTAGGGTCGCGTGGGGTTCCCCATGCCCATCCAGGGGAGAACGTTTCGGGCGCTGGGCATATACACCCAGGACAGGACCCCAGTCTATCGCTGTGCACAAACTAACACTCTATATGGGGCAGTTTGGAGAATTCAATTGACCTTGATCCATGTTTTTGGACTGTGGGAGGAAACCCGAGAACCCGGAGGAAGCCCACGCGGACACGGGGAGAACATGGCCACTCCACCCAGATTGGGATTCGAACCGGGAATCCCTAGCGCTGAGAGGAGAACTTTCTAACCACTAAGCCACCGTGCCGCCCTTGTTGTTTGGTAAAGTTCTGTAATGAAGTTAGGGAACGCTGCAGTGAGTTAATGAAGATGCCGAGGTTTAATGAGTGAAATACTGCAGCACGGCAGAGAAAACAGGAACATCGAAGGGAAGCAAGTCGAGTTTTGAAATGACCTAATAAAGTTGGTTTGTTTCTCATCTTCCTCTCTCACTCTGGCGGTCTTTGTCTTTTTGCAGATGTCCTCCTTTGCTCTTTGTCCTGAATTCTCACATTTCTGTACCCTTTTCTCTTTCCTTTATAGATCACTGTGTACCATGGTTTTATATGTTTTTGATCATTAATCGTTAATATTAATAATTGTAACGGGGAGTGGAAGGAATGAGGATTGGAGACAGGATGTCTCTCAACATGAAGTTCAAGTTATTTATTTCTATAGCGCTTTTTACAACAGTACATTGTCACAAAGCAGCTTTACAGAATGAAAAGCCTTTAAACCCCCAAAGAGCAAGCCGAAGCGACAGTGGCAAGAAAAAAACTCCCTTTTATATTGTTATTTGTAATTTGTTATTTCATTATTCATTCATTATCTCCCGCTTTATCCTCTATTAGGGTCGCGGTGGGGTTCCCCATGCCCATCCAGGGGAGAACGTCTCGGGCGCTGGGCAGATAAACCCAGGACAGGGCGCCAATCTATCGCTGGGCACACACTCACTCACACAGACACACTCTATATGGGGCAATTTGGAGAACTCAATTGACTTGATCCATGTTTCTGGACTGTGGGAGGAAACCGGAGAACCCGGAGGAAACCCACGCAGACACGGGGAGAACATGGAAACTCCACCCAGATGGGGATTCGAACCGGGAATCCCTAGCGCTGAGAGGCGAACGTGCCAACCACTAAGCCACCGTGCCAATTTGTAATTTGTAATTTGTAATGACCACACAACAAGTTGGTGGAATTTGCTTCCGGTACAGCATAACATACTCACATCTCTGGGTCAAAAACAAATGCATAAATACAGATACAATATATAGACATAGACAGACACAAATTTTCAGATCATACATTGATTTGGTGACCATACAGCAGTTGGAAAGAAACTGTTTTTGAGTCGGACTGATTTTGTTGGTAGGGACCTGTAGCGTCTTCCAGAAGGCATGCGTGTGAACAAGTGATATGCAGGGTGAGAAGGGTCTGAAGTGATCTTTTTTGCTCGTTGTATGATGCGTATTTGGTACAGTGTGTCTATGGATGGGAGGGTGTGGCCTGTGATTTAAGGAAGAAACCTTGGGAGGACCAAGACTCAGTGGGGGACTCATCCTCCTTGAGCGGCCAGGCAGCAACAACAGTGTAGGACAGCTATGTACAGATATTAACCAAATGGAAAAACTAACAACTGGAAAACTATATGTGAGTCCATTAGGGGGCGTCCTGCAGGACCGCCTTGTCAGGTTCCATCCAGTATTCGTCAGCAGAGCCATGGATGAAGAGGAAGGAAACCGTCACAGGCCTTATTGCCAACCCTGCACACGGACACATCAAAGAAACACCGGGCTTTACAGCATTCCCTCGTCCTTAACCCTGTCTTAGACTTAGACTTAGACTTAGACAACCTTTATTGTCATTAAATTATACACTTGGTGTACGCAGAACGATGGGATATCAGACTGTCGTGTCCAATGTCCCATCAGTCCTCTCGGGTTTTGCCACTCCCTCCCTGTGATAGTCCCGGTTTTAAAGGGTCCACATGTTAAGTAGCAGTCCAGTGTCAGTTGCATTAATTAAGTATAATAAGAGGGGGTCCCTGGGCGGCACGGTGGCTTAGTGGTTAGCATGTTCTCCTCTCAGCACTAGGGATTCCCGGTTCGAATCCCCATCTGGGTGGAGTTTCCATGTTCTCCCCGTGTCTGCGTGGGTTTCCTCCGGGTTCTCCGGTTTCCTCCCACAGTCCAAAAAACATGGATAAAGTCATTTGAATTCTCAAAATTGCCCCATATAGAGTGTGTCTGTGTGAGTGAGTGTGTGCCCAGCGATGGATTGACGCCCTGTCCTGGGTTTATCTGCCCAGCGCCCAAGACGTTCTCCCCTGGATGGGCATGGGGAACCCCACCACGACCCTACTAGAGGATAAAGCGGGAGATAATGAATAAATGAAAGAGGGGGTCCCACGTGCCCATCCAGGGGAGAACGTTTCGGGTGTTGGACAGATACACCCAGGACCGAGTGCCATTCTATCTTTGGGAACACACGCTCACACAGACACACACACAAATATACTCTAGATGGAGCAATTCAGAGCAATTTACCAGAACCCAGGGAGCCCGGAGGAAACCCACGCGGACAGATTCATTACGGGCAGCTGACTTAGTGGTTAGCCCACTTGCCTCTTACTGTTGGGGATTCAGGTTTGAATCCCAATCTGGGTGGAGTTTCCATGTTCTCCCCGTGTCCACGTGGGTTTCCTCCTGGCTCTCTGGGATCTGGTAAATTGAATGCTCTGAATTGCCCCATCTAGAGTGTGTTTGTGTGTGTGTCTGTGTGAGCGTGTGTTCCCAGCGATAGAATGGCACTCGGCCCTGGGTGTATCTGTCCAACACCTGAAACGTTCTCCCCTGGATGGGCACGTGGAACCCCCTCTGCGACCCTAGTAGAGGATTAAGCAGAAGATAATGAATAAATGAATGAAAGGTCCATTAGGACGACTCTGTGTGCATGATCCGCCGCTGAAAGAGCGAGAGAGATCCGATGTCCTCCTGCCTGCCCACAAGCTTCTGACCAGGGGGTCAACCCATTGGAGAACATGCACATGGGCGCATCAAATAAACACTGAGCTTTACAGCATTTTCTCACCCCTTAACCGTGTCGTGTCCAAAGAAAACACATGCGGCATGTGCTGGTCCCAATTTTAAAGAGCGCACAGGTTCATTAGGGGAAGCCATGTCCGGTTCACTGGGTGGAGTTTCCAATATTCTCCCCGTGTCCGTGTGGGTTTCCTCCGGGTTCTCCGGATTGCTCCCACAGTCCAAAAACATGGATCAAGTCAATTGAGTTCTCAAAATTGCCCCATATAGAGTGTGTCTGTGTGAGTGAGTGTGTGCCCAGCGATGGATTGGCGCATCTGCCCAGCGCCTGAAACGTTCTCCCTTTGATAGGCATGGGGAACCCCACCGCGACCCTAATATCGGAAAGAGGAATATAATGAATGAATGAATGTCCGGTGCATTAAAGTCTTTTAACAAGGGCTTTACCTTCTGCATCTGCCACAATAATATCGTCATGCTTTTCCGTGACAAACCTAAGGCGAGTTACTTGTGGTGCATTAAGAATCTTATGGTCAGAACCACCATAAAAGTTTCCGGGTTATAAATTTAAAGCATTCTCTTTTATCAGGCTACATTTTTATGTATTTTTAACCTGCACCCTTCAGAGAGACTGTTAATTAATCTTTGTTATAAACAGTTCAATAATTATATTGCATAGCTCTGAAGGTCACCCACATGAAACCCTCGCTCTGTTTAACATCCCAAATTTTTTTTGCCTTTGTCTTTACATGTTTTCATAGTTTTCATCAGGCGCGTCCGTTAGACCTGGGCTTTCGGGGCTATAGCCCCGGGTGTTTTGTCAGTTGCCCCGAATCAAACGAGAGTAGCTTTCTCTGCAGCCTCTCCTCCAGCAGCGGGACTGAACGATGGAGTCACCGTCAGCTGTTTGTGCTTCTAATCTCTCTGTGTGTTTGAGGGAGACAGATTTTTTCCGCCAGTATTGGGAGTAAAGTTACCGTAATAACTGTATGTTGGCTGTAAAGAGCGGCTGCTCAGCTTTCAGAAACCGTCAGAATCTTTCCGACGGCGCAAACTGTCGCAAAGTTACGGTATTTCAAAGTAAAACATTGTTATACTGTCTCATCTGCGCCCGACTCGTAAAACAGATTCATGCTTTTCTGCCGAAGCTCAGGTTCCTTTATTCAAACATTTTCAGCCAAAACCATCATTTATTAGAACTGAATGTGCTGGCACACACATTTTTATTTTGCCCTATTATTCAAGAATTTTGGTCAAACATATTTAATTGGCTCTCAAAAGCTTTAAAAATACAATTTAAATTCGACCCTGTTACAGTAATTTGTGGATATTCTACAGCAGTGGCCACGCTCCCATATTCCATTCAGCAAGTAGTAATGGCCGGTATGGTTGTGGCAAAAAAAAAAATTCTTCTCTATTGGAAATTGCCCCATGCTCCTTTATTCAAACACTGGTTGTCCGAGATGCTCAATTTTGTGTCAATGGAGCTTTCATGTAGTCGCGGTCAGGGTGCACAAAATTCTACCAAACAAACCTGGAAACCTATATTGGATTATGTCAAAGGACAATAATATGGATTTGTGTTTTCGTTTTGATGAACTATTTTTATTTGTTTAAGTTGTATTTGAAATCAGTGTACTCATTTTTCTTATAATTTATGGTATTATTATTATTAGGTTTTTTTTTTTTTTTTTTTTTTCTTCCTTTGTTACTTTCTTTGTATCTGGATGCGGGTTGGGGCTTGGGTTTTGAAATACTGTTCTTATGCTTGTTGAAAATATAAAATAGAATATCTAAAAAAAAGAACTGAAGGTGCTCTCCACTGCTGACGACAGTAATTTAATTTTATCTCATATAACTAATGAATGATTAAACAAAATGAAAGTAACAGTTTAAAAAATGGATAAATACATTCATGAAAGGGCAATTTTTAAAGAGGACAGAGGGGGAATAAGGGATTTGGGCTAAAGCCCCTGATGTTTCAAAACCCTAAAAATGCCCCTGGTTTTCATTATTAAAAGCTGTAAAGTTTCATTTATCGAAGGATTTGCTATTTGAGTGAAGCATGACCTTCACTAGGTTGCATCCATGACCAGAAGTGCTCCTCCTGGTGCTATACTGGGGTACTGCTGTTAGGATTTGCTTTTTGAGTAAATAAAAGCATTTAGACCTTTTATTCACTAGGTGAGAACAGGGCATCCTGACCAGGGTTAAGTCTTGCTCCTCCTGGTGCTATACTGGGGAACCCCCTGCCTTCAAATTTGGGCCAACACTTTTGACCAGGTGTACTTGCTTATTACCAAACTGCTCTTCACTTCATCCAGGTTAGATGGGTTTAATCCATCCATCCATTATCTTCCGCTTTATCCTATATTAGGTTCGCGTGGGTGGGGGTTCCCCATGCCCATCCAGGGGAGAACGTTTCGGGCGCTGGGCAGATACACCCAGGACAGGGTGCCAATCTATCGCTGGGCACACACTCACAAAAACACACTCTATATGGGGAAATTTGGAGAACTCAATTGACTTGATCCATGTTTTTGGACTGTGGGAGGAAACCGGAGAACCCGGAGGAAACCCACACGGACATGGGAAGAAAATGGAAACTCCACCCAGATGGGGATTCGAACCGGGAATCCCTAGCGCTGAGAGGAGAACATGCTAACCACTAAGCCACCGTGTCGCCCAGATAGATTTAATGTGTTTTTTTTTATTTATTTTATCATAAAACTTCACTTAAAGACTCACTTCTACACCCTGACTTTTCAGAATATGGATCGAAAGTAAATGGGGCTGAAACACCTGTCAATGTTTTTATGTTTTTTTTTGTAATAAATAGGTTTTTGTGAATTTAATTTTATGTATCGGTGGCACGGTGGCTTAGTGGTTAGCACGTTCGCCTCTCAGCGCTAGGGATTCCCGGTTCGAATCCCCATCTGGGTGGAGTTTCCATGTTCTCCCCGTGTCTGCGTGGGTTTCCTCCGGGTTCTCCGGTTTCCTCCCACAGTCCAGAAACATGGATCAAGTCAATTGAATTCTCAAAATTGCCCCATATAGAGTGTGTCTGTGTGAGTGAGTGTGTGCCCAGTGATAGATTGGCGCCCTGTCCTGGGTCTATCTGCCCAGCGCCCGAGACGTTCTCCCCTGGATGGGCATGGGGAACCCCACCACGACCCTAATAGAGGATAAAGCGGGAGATAATGAATGAATGAATGAATTTTATGTATCATTTATGTTATGTCACAGTAAAGCACTTTGTGGCTGGCTGGGTCCAAGAAAAGTGCTATATAAACAAATCATTAAATGAATGAATGTGATATTAAGATGTGCAGTCACTTGAAGCAGAATTCTTTTATCATTACTACATTTCATTAATAAACACAGAACCAAAGTCACAAACTTGTCTTTTGTTTTTAGGTCCTGCTAAACCCAGGTTCTCCGAGGGCTAGGAGTATCATATTCAGACTTAGTTGTAGTTAAGTGAGCCGGACTTTGAATGCACCATGAAGGGCAGTCGTAGGCTTGTGGTTAAAGAACCACCCTCGGGACCTGACAATCCCTGGTTCGATTACCCGTCCCACCAAGTACTATGGCTGAAGTGCCCTTTAGCAAAGCACCTTTTAGAAGGTGAAATTGAGGGACGCCAGCTCAGCTCCTCTGGGCCATGATGGCCATGAGCCCAACTCCAGAGTAAACTAAAGAGGAGGAGTGGGATGACAAATTATTCAAATTGGAACAGTATTTGTCTTATGACTGAAGAACAGTCAGGTCATCCAAACAACATTATCACAAGGTCACAGAATCTGTTGGTCACAGAATTCGAGTTCAAGTAATTTATTTATAAAGCACTTTAAAGCCCCAAAGAGCAAACCGAAGTAGGGGTGAGCTGCAATATTCGCTGATTCGACGATTCGATTCGGAGAACCGTAGTCGACTATGAACCTCATAGTCGAATGTACCATTTTGACCACATGGGGGTGCCCATGGCTGCTGCTAAGCATTAGTTTTTACATGAAATGTCTTTGTTTTTGTTATATATATATATATATATAGCCTTTTGTCAAATAAAATCATCCTAATTTCTGTTAATATTTTTTTTTAAATGATGTGTGCGCTTTAACAATAGGCTACACATTAATAAAGCTCCCCCCAAACGGGGATCCCATTTACGGTGCTCTAGAAAAACAAGTAAAATATAAAAAAAAATCTTTTTTAAAAACTCGACTATCAGTCGACTATAGGGAAAATCTGACGAATCAGATTCGACTATGAAAATCCTTAGTTGAATACACCCCTAAACCGAAGTGACAGTGGCAAGAAAAAACTCCCTGTTATGATGTTATTTTAAGGAAGAATCCTTGGGAGAACCAAGGCTCAGTGGGGGACTCATCCTCCTTGAGTTGTTGGGGAGCATCAACAGTGTAGGACAGCCATGTACAGATTGTGTAGTGATCAGGTGACCATGTTTAACAGTTAGGAAAAATAACAATTGGAAAACTATATAAGTCTATTAAGGGCATCCTGCAGGAATTTGGTGTTACACCTGTGTTTGGATCAGCGGAGCCAGGAGAGCTTTAAATCATTATTGTTAGATTTAGTGTTGATACATGTTTATTGGACATTTATGGAAATACGAAACAAATCGCGTCCTGTATTTGTTCAGTATGGGACGCAACAATTATTTGCCAAATATGGGACGTTTCTGTATTTCATGAGACAGGTGGCAATTCTACCAGTGTGTGTGTGTGTGTGTGTGTGTGTTAAGGTTCTTATCGCTCCTGTGCTAGTTTAGTTCTATTGGCTCATACATGTGATGTCTCTGTGTTTGTGCAGCGGAATTTGATTCGGTGAAGTTGGCCCGACTCATCTTTAACCAGCTGTGTGAAACTGGCTGCGTCTGGCTGAAAAACTTCCCGACCCGCCGTCGCGCTCAGACGTACTACGAGACCTCCATCCATGCCATCAAGAACATGCGACGCAAAATGGAGGACCGACACGTCATCATCCCTGACTTTAACGCACTCTTCAATCTACAGGTATACACGTGGTCAGGTTAAAATAAACATCTGATTTAAGATAAAATAAGAAAAGAATTATCTCTATTGGTCCCACCATTGAAACATTTCAGTAACAGTAAGTGGGAAAGATAAATCCTATATAGGATCCAGCTGGACAGCAGTCATCCAGCACATGGACTGTTCACCTTACTGCCATCAGGCAGAAGGTACCGAAGCCTCCCGGCCAAAACAACCCGGCTTATGAACAGTTTTTACCCGCAAGCCATCAGGCTACTAAACAAAATGAACAATTAAAAACTCCCACACTCCTGCTTTTTACCATGTCACTTTACACCATCACTTTAAATTGAATATATATATATTTTTTTTTTTTTTTATGGCGCATGCATATGTAAATATTGTGTATTTCATTTTATGTTGAGTTATATCCTGATGCCTCACCTCAAGAATTTCTATGTGCACATATACCAACATGGAACACAAATGACAAATAAACTTGAAACTTGAACTTGAAACTATATCTACATATATAAAAGGGCATCATTTGAGAAATCCATCCATCCATTATCTTCCACTTTATCCTATATTAGGTTCGCGGTGGGGTTCCCCATGCCCATCCAGAGGAGAACGTTTCGGGCGCTGGGCAGATACATCCAAGACAGGGCGCCGATCTATCGCTGGGCACACACTCACTCACACATACACATGGGGACATGGGGAGACATGGAAACTCCACACAGATTGGGATTCGAACCGTGAATTCCTAGCGCTGAGAGGAGAACATGCTAACCACTAAGCCACTGTGCCACCCTTCATTTGAGAAGTCAATTAAAAAATATATATATATAATAGAAACTGGGTGGGGTTTCCATGTTCTCCCCGTGTCTGCCTGGGTTTCCTCTGGGTTTTCTGTCGAAAAACATTGATTCAAGGTAAATTCATGTTGCACAGGAGTTCATCATACCCATCCAGGGGAGAACATTTCGGGCGCTGGGAAAACCAATCTGTGGCTGGGCACACACTCACTCACACAGACACACATACACCATATGGGGCAATTTAAATAATTCAATTTACATTAAATCCATGTTTTTGGACTGTGGGAGGAAACTCACGCAGACACGGTGAGAACGTGGAAAAAACCTGAATTAGTAAGTACAAGTAATTTATTTGCATAGCTCTGTTTTACAATAGGCGGCACGGTGGCTTAGTGGTTAGCATGTTCTCCTCTCAGCGTTAGGGTTTCCCGGTTCGAATCCCCATCTGGGTGGAGTTTCCATGTTCTCCCCGTGTCTGCGTGGGTTTCCTCCGGGTTCTCCGGTTTCCTCCCACAGTCCAAAAACATGGCTCAAGTCAATTGAATTCTCAAAATTGCCCTATATAGAGTGTGTCTGTGTGAGTGAGTGAGTGCCCAGCGATGGATAGAGGATAAAGCGGGAGATAATGAATGAATGAATGAATTAATGTTTTACAATATACATTGTTACAAAGCAGCTTTACAGTGGTATAAGCATTTAAACCCCCAAAGAGCAAGATAAAACGACAGTGGCAAGAAAAAACTTCCAGATTGTATTTATCAATTAGAAAACTATATAAGCCCATTGAGGACGTCCTGCAGGACAGCTAGTCCAATAGAAATCCAGGTTCCGTCGAGTAATTGTCATAGCTGCAGTGCTTCTGCAATTCCAGCGCTGAGGCGAACGTGCTAACCACTAAACCACCGTGCCGGCCTGAAGGTAAATTGAATGCTCTTAATTGCCCCATATGGAGTATGTTTGTTTGTGTGTGTGTGTGTGAGTGAGTAACTTGGCACCCTGTCCTGTGTGTATCTCCCCAGTGCACAAAACATTTTCCCCTGGATTGGCTTAGGGAACCTGGCCTTCCTAATGAGTATGTCCAGTTTGTTTCTATCTGCATTAGTGATACTGCTGCCCCAGCACACCACGCCATAAAATATGGCTGATGCCACCGAAATTTAATATAGAAATGCTATGTAAAAAGAAGCTATCCCACTACAGGGTTCAAATCCGAATTTAAAAGGCAAAAAATTACAAACCGTAAATACTGAGACATAAATTTTGGTCCAGCACCTCCTGATATCTGAACCTCCAACAGATCAGTAGCAGACTTGCAGCCGGGCGGAGTAAAAAGACGATCACACAGAGTTCAATGTTTCCAGGAAATGGAAATTTTGAAACCAGACGGCGAAACGTCTCCAGATAAAGAGCATTATTTATAATCGATACAGCTTTGTGTTCGGAATAAGAAAGCTCGAGTTGTACGCAGAGCTCTTACGCAGACGATAGAAGGGAGAGACGCACTCAATATTCATAATGCTTGCAGTGGGGCAAATAAAGAATAATGAAAGAGTGAGACAGAAGACAATAACACAGCAGAGAGCAGGAATGTGGTAAGAAGTGTTTAGCCTCCGAGACACTGCGAGAACTTCTGAATCGTAATGAAGACATTAAAGCCAAACCCCATCCAGCTCTCGTGGGGAAAATGGTACTCAACACCTCTGGAATGAAGACGGTTGAGTGTGACAGTGTCTGTGGTGGTGTGTTGTGCTGGTTCCGCTGGATTCAAGTGCTGCTGAAGTTTAGTGGAGTGAACAGTGAGTGGATACAGGGCTTAAACACATCCACCTTGTTGTTCCACCTTGTAGAAATGGAATCAGAGACAGAAGTGATCTGTAGCTGCAGAGTAATTCATCCTATCACCCTCACCAGAGATCACATGATGCTGCATACAGGATGATGGTGGAGGGACAGTATTGATTGGTGTATGATTCACAGTTCAGCAGCACTCCTGCATCTGATCCACTGGAACCAGCGCAGCACAAGCACACATCCTATATATATATATATATATATATATATATATATATATATATATATATATATATATATATATATATATATATATATATATATATATATATATATATATATATATATATATAGGCGGCACGGTGGCTTAGTGGTTAGCACGTTCGCCTCTCAGCACTAGGGATTCCCGGTTCGAATCCCCATCTGGGTGGATTTTCCATGTTCTCCCCGTGTCTGCGTGGGTTTCCTCCGGGTTCTCCGGTTTCCTCCCACAGTCCAAAAACATGGATCAAGTCAATTGAATTCTTAAAAATTGCCCCATATAGAGTGTTTGTGTGGGTGAGTGTGTGCCCAGCGATGGATTGGCGCCCTGTCCTGGGTCTATCTGCCCAGCGCCCGAGACGTTCTCCCCTGGATGGGCATGGAGAACCCCCCCGCGACCCTAATAGAGGATAAAGTGGGAGATAATGAATGAATGAATATATATATATATATATATATATATATATATATATATATATATATATATATATATATATAATTTTATTAAAACCCACAACAGTCACAGACCTGTGGAAGAGACGTGATGTCATTCAAAGCAATGGCCTGCACTAGGGGTATTCAGTATTACGATATTCAGCACAGCTTCACTGTATTGCGGGTTTGTGCTTTTTTAATAGCATACAAAGTGATTATACAAGTTCAGGAAGGGCTTATGAAGCCCTTAAACAAATAAATAATACAAAAATTATAACGCTGCTACATCTCAGAGTCTCTGGAATTGAATTCCCTGCGATATGTAAGGGATTGCTGTACATGCTCATTGCTTCATTAATGGATTTGTTCTGTCTGATTGCCCATCTCAGAAGCAGAGCATTAAACGCGCACACATTCATAAAAAATATCATACGGTCAGTCAAATTAGTGTAAAGAGTGGAGATGAATTGTTGGGTTGCAGTTTGTTTATGAGCTCTGGATATGGATGTGGATGATTCTGCTGAATAAGCGTTAGCACGTTCGTAATATTTCCACAAACACAACTCACAACCGCTGCACAACATCGACAAACCGTCCGTGTTGGATCCCCCCGCGCTGCTGTCAATCACAGAACCCAAACTCCTCCCACACGCTTGATTTGAATGTAGTGTATGTCATTAGTGTGTATGGTTTCCACTCGCGCTCCATACTTCACCTTTAAACTGAGCTGCACTGAGCATGACACGCTTACAGGGCTTTACAGCTAAGGTGCAACTCGGCTCGGCTATAGAGCTTGTCCTGTAATTACAGTTCTACTTGGTGTTTTTTGGTCTTTGCGTGTTCTGTACTGTTGCATTCTGAGTGTGAAAGTGCGTACCAAACTACCCGTACCGAACTGTTTGTGACGAATACAACGTACCGTTCCACCCCTAGTCTGTACATTTCCTGGTTGACTGGTTACATTGACTGGTGACTGTTGGAACCTTCAGAAAATTTAGCTGCAATCTTTCTCTGTGCTAGTCATTGCTGTTCTCTAACTATGAATAACATTCATTCATTTATTCATTATCTCCCGCTTTATCCTCTATTAGGGTCGCGGTGGGGTTCCCCATGCCCATCTAGGGGAGCACATCTCAGGCGCTGGGCAGATAGACCCAGGACAGGGCGCCAATCCATTGCTGGGCACACACTCACTCACACAGACACACTCTATATGGGGCAATTTAGAGAACTCAATTAACTTGATCCATGTTTTTGGACTGTGGGAGGAAACCGGAGAACCCGGAGGAAACCCACGCAGACACGAGGAGAACATGGAAACTCCACCCAGATGGGGATTCGAACCAGGAATCCCTAGAGCTAAACACTAAGCCACCGTGCCGCCCTATGAATAACATGTTTTAAGCAAAATTAAGGTTTTTATGTTGAAATACTTGTTATTTTGTAAAACCCTGTTCTAGCGGCATGGTGTACCCTTTACAAAAAATACTTCGAATGTTGATCAATGCAGATTACATTATTTCTGAAAAAATCAAGTGTTCACACTCTAATTTTGCTCTCCAGTCTGTATATATATATATATATATATATATGTATATATATAATGTGTGTGTGTGTGTGTGTGTGTGTCAGAAAGCTCGTTCTTCCCCGGAGGAGATCGGCTACGCGGGGAAACCGTGTACACCGCTTGCTCCTTGTGAGCGTTTCCCGTTAGATCGGCTACGCGGAGAAAGGATGCGTACGCCGGTCTGCTGGATGCAACCCTCCCACGGATATAACCTGCGCGGGAGAAATGCGCAGCGTTGTACCGTGGTTGAGCGCGGATGAAGAGTTCAAAGACACCGGGCATAAAAACCAAAACAAGGATTTATCATTAAAAATCAGAAAGGGGGAACAAACGAACAAACTAACACCTGGGTCAAAACCACAAACAAAGACGTGCATGGGATTTAGGGAATACGGAACTAAAATAGAAAACACACCCAGTCACGTGCACAAAATCAACCAATCACCCAACAGAGTCCATGAGTAAAATAAACGAGGTGCCCGAGGCACCTGTGACAATGTGTGTGTGTGTGTATGTGTATATCTGTGTATATGTGTGTATGTATGTATGTGTGTATGTATATATATATATATATATATATATATATATATATATATATATATATATATATATATATATATATATATATATGTATGTGTATATATATATATACAGTATGTAGTATAATATATATATATATATATATATATATATATATATATATATATATATATATATATATATAATATACATACATATAGTGTATGTGTATATATATGTGTGTGTGTGTATATATATATATATATATATATATATATATATACAGTTGTGATCAAATTTATTCAACCCCCAATGCTGCGAAGGGTTTTATGGAATTCAGTGCACATTTGTAATTGTGTTCATAATGAAATCTTACAAGGACTTGTTAAAGAACTAAATGCAACTAAGATAGCATCAATTGTTTTTGTCATAAAGTATTAAATGGCCTTTTTGTGATTTCTTCATTGACACAATTATTCAACCCCTTTACAACTACCACTCATAAGAACAGAGGTTCATTCCAGTGTTTTCAATCAGGTATTGAAAACACCTGTGGATGTCAACAAGCAGCAATCAAGCATGATAAGCACCAATTAGGCAGATTTAAAAGGACTGTGATACTCAGCTCCTTCTAGACATCTACTGGTGTGTTTACAAGCATGGTGAAGGCAAGAGAATGGTCCCAGAAGACAAGAGAAGAGGTTATTGCTCTTTACAAGAATGGCAATGGATATAAAAAGATTGCGAAGTTGTTAAATATTCCAAGAGACACTATCGGAAGTATCATTCGCAAGTTCAAGTTAAAGGGCACAGTGGAAACGTTACCTGGTCGTGGCAGAAAGAAGATCCTGACCGCGACTGCTGTGCGCTACCTGAAGCGTAATGTGGAGAAAAATCCCCGCGTGACTGCTAAGGAACTGAAAAAAGACCTGTCAGATGTGGGCACTGAAGTTTCAGCTCAGACAATAAGGCGCGCACTGCATAACGAAGACCTCCATGCCAGAACTCCCAGGCGCACCCCCTTGCTGACTCCAAAGAACAAGAAAAGTCGACTGCAGTATGCCAAAAGTCATGTGGACAAGCCACAAAGGTTTTGGGACAGTGTACTGTGGTCAGATGAAACTAAATTAGAACTGTTTGGGACAATGGACCAGCGCTATGTTTGGAGGAGGAAGAACCAGGCTTATGAACAAAAGAACACCTTGCCTACTGTGAAGCATGGCGGGGGGTCAATTATGCTTTGGGGCTGTTTTGCTTCTAATGGTACAGGAAAGCTTCAAAGTGTGCAGGGTACCATGAATTCCCTTCAGTACCAGGAGATCTTGGAGGAAAATGTGATGGAGTCAGTCACAAACCTGCGGCTTGGGAGACGTTGGACCTTCCAACAGGACAATGATCCGAAGCACACATCCAAGTCCACTAGAGCATGGTTGAACATGAAAGGCTGGAACATTCTAGAGTGGCCATCGCAATCACCAGACTTAAATCCAATTGAGAACCTCTGGTGGGACCTAAAGAAGGCAGTTGCAGTGCGCAAGCCTAAGAATGTGACTGAACTGGAGGCTTTTGCCCATGAAGAATGGGCTAAGATACCCATAGGTCGCTGCAAGACACTTGTGTCAAGCTATGCTTCACGCTTGAAAGCTGTCATAACTGGAAAAGGATGTTGTACTAAGTACTAAAAAATAATGTCACTAGGGGGTTGAATAAAACTGATAATGATGTGAGCACAGTAAAGACATTTGTGGTTATTCCATCATAAATATTATGTTATATTTGTCTAATTTACAAGTGCCTCTTTGATATAATTGTAAATAAGATGACTGAAATGATCCAAATCAATGTCAAACTGGCCAAAACACTTTATTTCAGTGGGGGTTGAATAAATTTGATCACAACTGTATATATACAGTGAGTCCAATAAGTATTTGATCCCTTGCTGATTTTCTTTGTTTGCCCACTAATAAAGACACTATCCTTCTGCACTTTTAATGGTAGATATATTCTAACATGGAGAGACAGAATATCAAGACAAAAATCCAGAATATAATTTTAAAGAATATATTTTAATTAATTTGTATTTCAATGAGGAAAATAAGTATTTGATCCCTCTTGCCAAACACATTCAATACTTAGTGGCAAAGCCTTTGTTTGCAAGCACAGCGGTGAGACGTTTGTTGTAGTTAACCACAAGTTTAGCACACACACCAAGGGGAATTTTTGCCCACTCTTCTTTGCAGATCCTCTCTAAATCATGAAGGTTGGTGGGCTGTCGCTTGGCAACTCTGACCTTCAGCTCCCTCCATAGATTTTCGATCGGATTGAGGTCTGGCGACTGGCTGGGCCACTCCATGACCTTAATGTGTTTTTTCTTGAGCCAATCCTTTGTTGCCTTTGCTGTATGTTTAGGGTCTTTATCATGTTGGAAGACCCAACCACGGCCCATTTTCAGATCCCTGGCAGAAGGGAGGAGGTTGTCCCTCAGGATTGTGCGGTACATGGCTCAATCCATCTTCCCAGTGATGCGGTGTAGTAGCCCTGTACCCTTGGCAGAGAAACACCCCCAAAACATTATGCTTCCACCTCCATGCTTGACGGTGGGCACAGTGTTCTTGGGGTCATAGGCAGCATTTTTCTTCCTCCACACATGGCGGGTGGAGTTGAGGCCAAAAAGTTCAATTTTGGTCTCGTCTGACCACAAAACCTTCTCCCAATAACTTGTTTCAACTTTCAAATGATCATTGGCATACTTGAGGCGCGCCTTCACATGTGCTCTCTTCAGCAGGGGTACCTTTCGGGCACTGCAGGATGTGAATCCATTGTTGTGCAAAGTGTTGCCAATTGTTTCCTTGCAAACTGTGGTCCCAGCTGCCTTCAGGTCATTTGCTAACTCCTGCCGAGTGGTTGCAGGACGATTTCTGACCGTTCTCAGCATCATTTCCACCCCACGAGGCGAAATCTTCTTTGGAGCACCGGGCCGAGGTCTGTTGATTGTCATGTTATACTCTTTAAACTTTCTGATAATTGCACCAATAGTTGTTACTTTCACATCCAACACCTTACTAATCATTTTGTAGCCCATTCCAGCTTTGTGAAGGTCAACAATTCTGACTCTGAGGTCCTGTGACAGCTCTTTGGTTTGGAACAAGTGGCTCCAGGTCAGGTAACAAGTTGATTGGGAGTGTCTAACTGGTCTGTAAAAGCCAGAACTGCTAATGAATACTAAAGGGATCAAATACTTATTTCACTCCATGAAATACAAATCAATTAATATATATTCCTTAGATTTATTTTCTGGATTTTCTTTTTAATATTCTGTCTCTCCATGTAAGAATACATCTACCATTAAAAGTATAGAATGATCATGTCTTTATTAGTGGGCCAACGAAGAAAATCTGCAAGGGATCAAATACTTCTTGGACTCACTGTATATATATATACACATACAGTATATGTATGTATGTATGTATGTGTGTGTGTGTTTTGTCACAGCTCTGTGGGGATTGTCATTAATGAAGTGCTTATTCTTGCTCATCTCGTTCCACTCTCTGACTAATGTCACTTAGCTGCTGGTAATTAAAAGCAATTGATGAGTGCAGAATCACTTTATTTGCATATTGATGGAACAACTGCTAATGTGTGTCGAGGAAGTGTCTCTGGTTCACTGCTTACACTCTGTAAGGATTAAAAATCAGTTTGAAAGCAGAAGAGTGCAAGAATGAAGTAGAGTATCAGTGAAGTGCTCCTCACGTCAGACCCCCGCACAGAAGCCACAGTGAAATTCTGTGTTAAATATTAGGTTAAACCATAAAATCTCTACGGACAATTGAATTATCTGCAAAGTTTCATTCATAGCGAAAAATATGAAATCAAATATGAAAAAAAATCCATGTTTATAATTTGTTTGCATTAAAGCCAGCTGAGTGGTAAATTGTGTTGTGCAGGATCAGGAGGATCAGGCCTTCTTTGCCGTGTTCGACGGCCATGGCGGTGTGGACGCGGCTACGTTTGCGGCAAACCACCTTCATGTGAATCTAGTGAGGCAGGAGACGTTCAGTCAGGATCCCGGTGAAGCTCTGCGTCGGGCGTTCAAGCTCACAGACGAGCGCTTTGTACAGAAGGCCAAGCGAGAGGTGAGTCAGTGACATTACAGTTACAAAGTCAGCACATATGCCATCAAAGGTCAGCACTCTTATTTAAGAATTGTAGGAATGCTGCAGTATTTAAAGATATTTTTGTCCATGACTAAAATGTGGAACCAATTCAAAAATTATTTTCAAGATTTAAAGATTTCCATCCATCCATTATCTTCTGCTTTATCCTCTATTAGGGTCGCGGGAGGGGGTTCCCCATGCCCATCCAGGGGAGAACGTTTCGGGCGCTGGGCAAATACACCCAGCACAGGGCGCCAATCCATCACTGGGCACACACTCACTCACATAGACACACTCTATATGGGGCAATTTGGAGAACTCAATTGACTTGATCCATGTTTTTGGACTGTGGGAGGAAACCGGAGAACCCGGAGGAAACCCACACGGACACCGGGAGAACATGGAAACTCCACCCAGATGGGGATTCGAACCGGGAATCCCTAGTGCTGAGAGGAGAACATGCTAACCACTAAGCCACCGTGCCGCCCAATCTGTGATTTCTATAAGAAACAAATTTCTATAAGAAAAATATCTTTATAAGCACAATTATTAGTATTTAGAAAAATCTGCACATCTAGTCCCTACTTCACCAACATTACACACTTGCACCACAAAGTCTGATAGAATTCACCTTAAATCTGCCAAACTTGGATGTGTTTCTTAAACCAGCATTTCTCAAATGGTGAGTCACGGACAGCTTGTAAAAAATAACTACAGTGGAACCTCTGTTTTTGTTGACTTCACAGAATTTCACAGAATTTGGTGTTTGTCGATTTTCTTGCCGAAAATGACGTCTCCTTTTTCATTGGTTGCTTCAGGTATAATAGTGATCATGTGACATGTGACGTATTATTGTCCTCTTAAGTTTCCCTTGCGAAGTGAAAAAGGGAAAATTTACTTTTAGCTTCTTCTTGGGACCAAAAACAGCCCATCAAAGAAAAAAGATGAGGCAGCAGCCCATTAACCCTTAAACGTCCTGCTCGACCGTTTGGTAAAGGTGTGTATTTTGAAAACTGGGGGCTCTATTTAAAAAAAAACACCAATTGTTTTTATTAATGCCCCAAATTTATAAAAAAAAAAAGAAATAAATAATTTTTCCTTTGCTTTTTTCTTGGTGAGGACATTAAAGGTTTAAAGAAAAAAGATGAGGCAGCAGCCCATCAAAGAAAAAAGATCTTGAAAAAAAGAGCAGAAAAACAATCAAGTTATTTATTTATTAAAAAATACAAGAGAGGCATTAAGATGGGGACTGTCAAACGCTTGTGGTTAAGGAAGGCTTGTGGTCTTGTGACCTGAAGGTCCCTGATTTGATACCCAGCCAGCCCCATCATGTACTATGGTTGAAGTGCCCTCGGGCAAGGAACCTTACCCCAGTTGCTCCCCAGGCACTGTATACAGGGCTGCGCACCATTCTGGATATGTGTGCTTACCTCCCTCAGTTTGTGTGTGTGTGTGTGTGTGTCACTGCACGAATGCGTTAAATGTGGAGAACAGATTAAGGTCACGTACCGTAAGTCGACCTCCATGATAAGTTGCATTGGAGCGAAACAGGGAGCAATGAAGATTAATGTAACGAAAAGCATTGATGCCCTTACAAAACAGAGACTCAAAGTCAAAATGTTATGTGTGTGGTAATTTGGATCGGTCAAAAACTGTTTTATGGTGAGAAGTGAATGCCGTTCTGTTAAATAGTAAATGTATTTACAATTTACATTGGTCCATTCTCCTAGTCTGAGAGCATGAGCCCGTCTGCCCTTTCAAAGGTAAGAGTTTTTCCTGACCAACATCGGATTATAGTTCCGACTAACTGCCCTTTTCCCGCTCAAAGCACTCCCTTGAGATGCGCATCATCTGTCGGCAAAGCCACTTCAGATGTAGTGGTATGTGTATCTGTACAGCCGTTAAAAAGAAACGGGGACGACTGCTTGATCAGGGTCCTCATCACAGAGTTTTCATCGTTTTACAGCATGACTCGAGACAAAGAAGCATCAAACGACCGTACTTGGAATCCATTCATTCATTCATTATCTTTCGCTTTATCCTCTATTAGGGTCGCGGGTGGGGTTCCCCATGCCCATCCAGGAGAGAACGTTTCGGGCGCTGGGCAGACACACCCAGGACAGGGCGCCAACCTATTGCTGGGCACACACTCACTCACGCAGACACACTCTACATGGGGCAATTTTGGAGAACTCAATTGACTTCCATCCATCCGTTATCTTCCGCTTTATCCTCTATTAGGGTCGCGGGAGGGGTTCCCCATGCCCATCCAGGGGAGAACGTTTCGGGCGCTGGGCAGATACACCCAGGACAGGGCGCCAACCTATCGCTGGGCACACACTCACTCACACAGACACACTCTACATGGGGCAATTTTGGAGAACTCAATTGACTTCCATCCATCCATTATCTTCCGCTTTATCCTCTATTAGGGTCGCGGGAGGAGTTCCCCATGCCCATCCAGGGGAGAACATTTTGGGCGCTGGGCAGACACACCCAGGAAAGGGGCGCCAACCTACACTCACTCACACAGACACACTCTATATGGGGCAATTTTGGAGAACTCAATTGACTTGATCCATGTTTTTGGACTGTGGGAGGAAACCGGAGAACCCGGAGGAAACCCACGCAGACACGGGGAGAACATGGAGACTCCACCCAGATGGGGATTCCAACCGGGAATGAGAGGAGAACATGCTAACTACTAAGCCACCGTGCCGCAGCGTACTTGGAATCATTTCTGTAATTTGTAGGATTAAAACAAAGGAATAAAGTCAATGTTCCACTTGTTTAATAGACCCTGCGTTGTGGATCCACTGGGGTCGTGACCTTCTTGCGAGGAAGAACCCTACACGTGGCTTGGCTTGGAGACTCGCAGGTCATGCTGGTGAAGAAAGGGCAAGCAGTGGAGCTGATGAAACCCCACAAACCTGACCGAGAGGTAACGCAGCCTTTTTTTTAAAATTCCACATTAGGAAACGGTGGTGGATCAAGATGTACAGATCTGCACCCGCTACAGAAGTGTGCTGTACTTCTTGTCCTCTGTTCAGGATGAAAAGAAGCGGATCGAAGCTCTGGGGGGTTGTGTGATTTGGTTCGGGACGTGGAGAGTGAACGGCAGCCTGTCTGTATCCAGAGCCATCGGTAAGTTAAGGACCCCACTCACCCCGGCACTGCCTTCTCTCACAGTTGCCGAGTGGTAAGAGGCTCAGAAGCATAAAGACCAGAACCAGCCGGTTTAGAGACAGCTTCTTCCCCCAGGCAACCAGACTGTAGAACGGCCGGTAGAACTGTGTACTGCCCAAAGTCGTACAACTGCCACGTTACATATACACTGCAGCTTGCACTTTACTTCACAGCACCCACCGACTTTTACATACACCCTCTCTGACTTTCACTTATCTAACTCTCCATACCTTTCTTATATTCCATCCATCCATTATCTCCCGCTTTATCCTCTATTAGGGTCGTGGTGGGGTTCCCCATGCCCATCCAGGGGAGAACGTTTCGGGCGCAGGGCAGATCCAGGACAGGGCGCCAATCTATCGCTGGGCACACACTCACTCACACAGACACACTCTATATGGGGCAATTTGAAGAATTTAATTGTCTTGATCCATGTTTTTAGACTGTGGGAGGAAACCGGAGAACCCGGAGGAAACCCACACGGACACGGGGAGACATGGAAACTCCACCCAGATGGGGATTCGACCCGGGAACCCCTAGTGCTGAGAGGCGAACGTGCTAACCACTAAGCCACTGTTCCACCCTTCATTTGAGAAGTCAATTAAAAAAACATATATAATAGAAACTGGGTGGGGTTTCCATGTTCTCCCCGTGTCTGCCTGGGTTTCCTCTGGGTTTTCTGTCGGTGGCTTAGTGGTTAGCATGTTCTCCTCTCAGCGCTAGGGATTCCCGGTTCGAATCCCCATCTGGGTGGAGTTTCCATGTTCTCCCCGTGTCTGAGTTTCTATCCCCGTGTCCGTGGGTTTCCTCCGGGTTCTCCGGTTTCCTCCCACAGTCCAAAAACATGGATCAAGTCAATTGAATTCTCCAAATTGCCCCATATAGGGTGTGTTTGTGTGAGTGAGTGTGTGCCCAGCGATAGATTGGCGCCCTGTCCTGGGTGTATCTGCCCAGCGCCCGAGACGTTCTCCCCTGGATGGGCATGGGGAACCCCACCGCGACCCTAATAGAGGATAAAGCGGGAGATAATGAATGAATGAATGTATAATGTTCCCTTTATACTTTTAAATACACATAAGTTTTTCACTCTCCAGTACTAGGTGATGTGACAATACAAATATAAATCCTTGAATCCTTGAAGTTTGCACTCTAACTGCCCGGCTCGTTCTCCGGACGTCACCGCTGACCGGCGCTTTGTCTCGACAGGAGATTCCGAGCACAAACCGTACATCTGCGGAGACGCAGATCACGCAGCCTTCCCACTAGACGGCACCGAGGACTACCTGATCCTGGCGTGTGACGGCTTCTACGACACGGTGAGCCCGGAGGAGGCGGTGCGCGTGGTATCCGACCACCTGCAGGAGAACAACGGTGACACGGCCATGGTGGCGCACAAGCTGGTGGCCTCGGCGCGTGACGCCGGCTCCAGCGACAACATCACGGTCATAGTGGTGTTCCTCAGGGACCCCCGCGCCCCCCCTCCATCCGAGGAGTCGGCAGAAGATGAAGAGGCGGAACCTGAGGAAGTGGAGGAGGAGGAGGAGGAGGAAGCGGAGGACATGGTGCAGGGCGAGCTGACCTGCCAGGATGGGGGAGGGGAAAACGGCGGTAAGGCAAGAGGCGGCTGGCCCCTGCAACAGTGCTCCGCCCCGGCCGACCTGGCCTACGAGGAGCGCACCGATTCGTTCACAGACCGAACGAGCCTGAGCATCGCCGGGCCTGACCCGCCTCTGATCGGGACCGGATGCTTTCACCAGGTGACCGGCGGAGCCTTCCAAAGGGGGCTACGGCAAAAAGGTGGCCAGTGGGTCCATCCTAAACCCCAGGTCCCGTCCTGCGGGAGACGCTGGGTAGACGCCGCCACTCTTCTGCCTCATCAAGGACGAAGAAAGCGGAGGATGGACGAAGTGGCAGAGCGACGGAGGATCCGGAAGGTCCGTGTGTGCCACAGCGTTCTAAGCTCCAGGATTAATGTTCCTGAGCCTCTGCGATACGCCGAGATGAGGCCCGGCGTCGCTCTTCCTGGTTTAGCGCAAGAATACGCCATCTGAACCACCGCCACCACCTTCCGGTGGGTGGATGCTCACCCCACTCACCACACCGTCATCCATCCACTCACTGCTCTTCAGATTTCGAAAGAGCACCATGTATGCCTCACTTATGTAACTTTAAAAAAACAAAAAACATACATTTGGCGGGAAAAAGTATGTGGACAGCTACGGAGTTTATACTTTTAATCTAGTCAGAGTCGTACCAGTGTGTAGCAGCAGTTTGCCATATTTGAGCTAGACCGGCCTCACTCGATATTGGGGGACTGAACTAATTAGCGTTCTTAATTACCTTATTTAAACAAAGGTTCACATTCTCCAAAACTTAGCAGTAAGACCTAACTTTCAAAAGACAAGTCTGACAAACTGGTACTGTTCTAGATGTCCATGTACTTTTGGCTGTTCTAAATATATAAATGGTGAACTGAGGGGGTGGGTGGTACTGAGGGGGTGGTACATGTACTTTCTGTCGGTGTTGGAACATCTTACCCGTGAGGTTGAACATGCAGTCAGACCGATGTGTTAAATTGAAACCTGTGGATCCGTCCCAACGTTATACAGTCAACTGTAAATAGATGAAGACGGTAGTTAGTAAAATAATATCAGCAGTCAGTCAATTAAATCTGCCTGTGCTAAGCGGAAGGGGCGGGGCTTAATGCAGCATTAATGTCAATCTCAGCGGAGTTGTTTTAAAGCCAAACCCCCGAGCCGTTACGAAACCTATTGAACGGACGATCCCACGACGACGTTATTTAAAGCTTCCGACCTACATCACGCTCACGAAGAAGACTGACCAATCGCCAATCAGTTCCCCTTATGACCTCGTTACGACCAAAGAACGTCATACAGCTAATTGTACGTATAGGCGTAAAGCCCTATAACCACCATTCTAAAGTTCTGCATGCAGTCCGTCTCCAGAGAGACGCCAATTACCCCGAGAGCTCGTCTGAGTGTCGATCCGAATTCCGTCGCGCTGGGTTAGGAGTTCGAAACGTTTGGATCAGGTGTCGTCTCGTGTGCCTTCTGTAAACCTGTTATTCCCTCCATCTGAAGTTAGCTTTACATCTGTACCAAGCATCGTGATTAATTATAGTTTAATTAATAAGCTCCCCATTATAGGATGTTACATTTACATTATTCATTCATTCATTATCTCCCGCTTTATCCTCTATTAGGGTCGTGGGGGGGGGGGGTTCCCCATGCCCATCCAGGGGAGAACGTCTCGGGCGCTGGGCAGATAGACCCAGGACTGGTAACCACAGTGGTAACCTCAGTGGACCTTTATCCTCTATTAGGGTCGCGGTGGGGTTCCCCATGCCCATCCAGGGGAGAACGTCTCGGGTGCTGGGCAGATAGACCCAGGACAGGTAACCACAGTGGTAACCTCAGTGGACCTTTATCCTCTATTAGGGTCGCGGTGGGGTTCCCCATGCCCATCCAGGGGAGAACGTCTTGGGCGCTGGGCAGATAGACCCAGGACAGGGCTGTGGCTCAGTGGAATCCAGGGCACACACTCACCATCACAGACACACCATCTGATATGTTGACCCAGAATTCAAGTGGTGACATTGATCCTTTATCCTCTATTAGGGACTGTGGGGGATCCAGGGGAAACGTCTTGGGAACCCGGGCAGAAGACCCACGCAGTAACCACAGTGGTAGAACAGTGGACCTTTATCCTCTATTAGGGTCCAGGTGGGGATCCTCATGCCCACCAGGGGAGAATCCCTAGGTGCTGAGAGGAGAACGTGCCAACCTGGTAACCACCGTGTAACCACATTGGACCTTTATCCTCTTTAGGGTCGTGGTTTTATGCCCAAAGGGGTGACGTACAAAGTGGGCAGCTGGGTCAGCCATAGACCCATCCCTGGAGCAATGAGGGTTAAGGGTCTTGCTTGAGGACCCACAGTGGTAACTTCAGTGGACTTGGGATTAGAACCCACAACCAAAGATAACAATGTTATCTAAATCCAGTGAAGGGTAAAGTAAATGGTAATCTATTTATACCACTTTAAACCTGTGGTGGCAGTTTGGGGAAGGTAGATTCCTGTTCCAGTGCTTTGTCACTAACAGTTGCTCCAGGGGCAGAATACCTCCCCCCCCCCAGTCTGCAGAGGGACTAACCCATTCCTCGACTGTTTACATGATTAAATTCATATCATCAGAGTAAAACCAAAATACCCACAAATACCTCTGATTACCCCGATTGGCTAATTCTGCAATGATTTTAGTACCAGGACCAAATGATACTGTAGGTTTGGGGTTGCTATGGCGACGCTGCCCATGTTTCAGTCCATAGCTTTCTTCTAAATGTCCTTTTTTTTTTAGTATAAATATAATATAAGCGGGGGGCGGCACGGTGGCTTAGTGGTCAGCACGTTCTCCTCTCAGCGCTAGGGATTCCCGGTTCGAATCCCCATCTGGGTGGAGTTTCCATGTTCTCCCCGTGTCCGCGTGGGTTTCCTCCGGGTTCTCCGGTTTCCTCCCACAGTCCAAAAACATGGATCAAGACACCCCATAGGGCGGCACAGTGGCATAGTGGTTGGCACGTTCTTTCAGCGCTGGGGATTCCCGGTTCGAATCCCCATCTGGGTGGAGTTTCCATGTTCTCCCCGTGTCCGCGTGGGTTTCCTCCGGGTTCTCCGGTTTCCTCCCACAGTCCAAAAACATGGATCAAGACACCCCATAGGGCGGCACAGTGGCATAGTGGTTGGCACGTTCTCCTCTCAGCGCTGGGGATTCCCGGTTCGAATCCCCATCTGGGTGGAGTTTCCATGTTCTCCCCGTGTCCGCGTGGGTTTCCTCCGGGTTCTCCGGTTTCCTCCCACAGTTCAAAAACATGGATCAAGTCAATTGAATTCTCAAAATTGCCCCCTATAGAGTGTGTGTGTGTGTGTGAGTGTGTGTCCAGCGATGGATTGGCGCCCTGTCCAGCGCCCGAGATGTTCTCCCCTGGATGGGCATGGGGAACCCCACCGCGACCCTAATAGAGGATAAAGCGGGAGATAATGAATGAAAGGAATGAATAAACCAGAATGCAGTACAGCCGACAAGCAGATGATTGAGTTTGTAGGTTAAATGCATTGTGGGTAATGCGGTCCATCTGATACCTGTTAGAACACAACAGCATCAAACCCTTGTAGTAGCCAGAATCTGTCCCTGCTCATTGTACCGATTCTAAAAATGGATATTACATACCATATCTTGCCATATCTTGTAAAGTACGTTACTCACGATCCGCTGACCAACTACACCACCCTGCTGTATGCTCCATACTGAAAACAGCGGAGAACAAACACACACACGGCACCTCTTCGAAGCACCTGCCATCATCTCCTGCTCACGTACGGACTGACCCCAGGTCCAAATTCGGCAGTTCTCGACAGTAGATCTCCTCTCCTTCACCCCCTCACCTATTAAACAAGAGGGAAGATCTCTAGTATAAATGTAGAATCATATATGTATATATATTTATATTTTTGAGTGCGAGCGTGTGATCGAGAACGTGGATCATCTCTTTAACCTGATTAGAAGCTCACATGGGCACACAGGTGGGAGTCACTCTCACTTGCGTATACTTGAACCGAGCAAGGGTGGAGCGGGAGGACACGCAGGTGGAGGCGATCGTCCCAGGACCCCGGTCCTACGTCTTCAGGTACCCGAGCTCCTCGGCTCGCCGTCCTCCCCCGTCCTCCTGCGCTCTCTCTCCTCGTCCTGTGCTCACCTCACTGCTTTTACTTTCCTGCAAGCAATAATGAACCAACTCAAGCCATGAGACTCTTAAAGGGAACTGACTGTGGAGGGTGTCAGAACTTTCAGGGTGTCAGTGTTCTTCACCTCAATCTTCTGCCGGTCCTGCTGTGTTGAGAAATGAGAATTGATACTACACAGAGAAGAGAACTAAAGGTGGCAGCATTTACAACCTGTTCTAGGGGAAGGGAATCACCTGGTATTCCATCAGATAATAGAACAATGGTTTCATAATTAAACTCTATGAATGGCATCATATCTAACACTCTGGATGTACATTAGTGTGTGATTGACTTGTATAGGGTGTTTAGATTCATTCATTCATTATCTCCCGCTTTATCCTCTATTAGGGTCGCGGTGGGGTTCCCCATGCCCATCCAGGGGAGAACGTTTCGGGCGCTGGGCAGATACACCCAGGACAGGGCGCCAATCCATCGCTGGGCACACACTCACTCACAAACTGAACACCCAAACCCAAACTGAACACCCAAACCCAAACTGAACACCCAAACTGAACACCCAAACCCAAACTGAACACCCAAACTGAACACCCAAACCCAAACTGAACACCCAAACTGAACACCCAAACCCAAACTGAACACCCAAACTGAACACCCAAACCCAAACTGAACACCCAAACTGAACACCCAAACTGAACACCCAAACCCAAACTGAACACCCAAACTGAACACCCAAACCCAAACTGAACACCCAAACTGAACACCCAAACTGAACACCCAAACCCAAACTGAACATCCACACTGAACACCCAAACCCAAACTGAACACCCAAACTGAACACCCAAACCCAAACTGAACACCCAAACTGAACACCCAAACCCAAACTGAACACCCAAACTGAACACCCAAACCCAAACTGAACACCCAAACCCAAACTGAACACCCACACTGAACACCCAAACTGAACACCCAAACACAAACTGAACACCCACACTGAACACCCAAACTGAACACCCAAACCCAAACTGAACATCCACACTGAACACCCAAACCCAAACTGAACACCCAAACCCAAACTGAACAACCAAACTGAACACCCAAACCCAAACTGAACACCCACACTGAACACCCAAACCCAAACTGAACATCCACACTGAACACCCAAACCCAAACTGAACACCCAAACCCAAACTGAACAACCAAACTGAACACCCAAACCCAAACTGAACACCCACACTGAACACCCAAACCCAAACTGAACACCCAAACACAAACTGAACACCCACACTGAACACCCAAACTGAACACCCAAACCCAAACTGAACATCCACACTGAACACCCAAACTGAACACCCAAACCCAAACTGAACATCCACACTGAACACCCAAACTGAACACCCAAACCCAAACTGAACACCCAAACTGAACACCAAACCCAAACTGAACACCCAAACTGAACACCCAAACCCAAACCGAACACCCAAACCCAAACTGAACACCCAAACTGAAGCCAAGCAGAACGCCACCCTTAGTTCTCCTTTGTGAACACTGACCTTCTCTGAACATCATCCCCGGTCACTGCTACTGCACCCCACACATACAGGATGGAGATGCAGATGGAACCACGTTGGATGATTTTCTCTTACACTTAAGGATCCGGAGAGAACACAGACCTGAAAGGAAGATTAAAGGTCAGAGGAGTTCAGACGACCCCCTTTAAAGCGGAGGGGTTGTGTTCTGGTCTCACTTTCCGTTGAACCTGTATGATTCATTTCTCTACACACTCCGTCAGAACAGAGCGTCGTGTTCTTCTACCTTTCTGCTGAAAGAAAATTGTCACCTCCAGGTGCCCTTTACCCCCCATTAGCTCACAGTAAATAGTGAACCTGTGTGTGTGTGTGTGTGTGTCCTCTGTGCTATTGTAGTATTTATTATAAATATGTATAACTGGTGACTATCATGTATAAAGAGTGTAAGAATTCAGTCTGAAGTGTGAAGTTCTTACACAAAAATATATAAACATCAGCTTATACACTATATGGACGAAAGTATTAGGACACTGCTCTAAGTCATTCCTTAAAGTATATAATTCAGTCTCATTACCAAAGGTGTATAAAATCAAACATGTAGCCTTTGATTTTGGACAACTGCAAGACAGAGTGAATAAGAGGTTATAAATGGTGTGTAGGTATAATGTGAAGGGGTCCTAATACTTTTGTACCTGCAGTGTAGCACCCTATAACACATTCCACAACAATCATCTAAATGTGAGTATATTCAACATTTTACATTGGAAGGCTGGTCTATAAGAAATGTTCTGATCCAGATACTATAATAAAAGTCCTTACACCGGATCTGATCTCAGACCTCATTCGAGTACATTCATTCATTCATTCATTATCTCCCGCTTTATCCTCTATTAGGGTCGCGGTGGGGTTCCCCATGCCCATCCAGGGGAGAACGTCTCGGGCGCTGGGCAGATGATTCGGGTCCGCGGTGGGGTTCCCCACACCCAGGACAGGACGCCAATCCATCGCTGGGCACACACTCACTCACACACACATTCTATATGGGGCAATTTTGAGAATTCAATTGACTTGATCCAAGTTTTTGGACTGTGGGAGGAAACCGGAGAACCCGGAGGAAACTCCACCCAGATGGGGATTCGAACCGGGAATCCCTAGCGCTGAGAGGCGAACGTGCAAACCACTAAGCCACCGTGCCGTCCATTTGAGTACATAACGCACTTTAATCAACTCGGGCAACAATATCTTTACGTTTTATTTATTATACCACAATGATTTTAATAATGCTAATAAATATTCAATTAGTACATGAGCACAAAACAAGTCTCTTAATGGGACGTCACATTTAATCACATCACATTAATCTGATGTCAATAAAAATACTAATGTACGCATGTCCCTATACTGCGTCTAATGTCCACAAAAGGACATCACATTAAACTTGGGGGGGGGGGGGGGGTACTTTTTTTTGGAGCTTGTATTATCTCAGTAAAACCTATACCAGTGTCACACAATCAGGCTATTAATTCATTCATTATCTCCCGCTTTATCCTCTATTAGGGTCGCGGTGGGGTTCCCCATGCCCATCCAGGGGAGAACGTTTCGGGTGCTGGGCAGATACACCCAGGACAGGGCGCCAATCCATCACTGGGCACAGACTCACTCACACAGACACACTCTATATGGGGCAATTTGGAGAATTCAATTGACTTGATCCATGTTTTTGGAATGTGGGAGGAAACCGGAGAACCCGGAGGAAACCCACGCAGACACGGGGAGAACATGGAAACTCCACCCAGATTGGGATTCGAACCGGGAATCCCTAGCGCTGAGAGGAGAACGTGCTAACCACTAAGCCACCGTGCCGCCTTGATTGGTTAACATAGATTAAATTAAGCAAGGTCAAAAAAAGAATTCATTGGTATAATAGTCATGCGCCTCAGGTAAACGTCTTATTTTATAAACGTAATTATTTAGTGGAATAAAACACAAATAAATGTTAATGTGCTACTGTAAGAGAAAATAATAACCTGAACTGTTCTCTAGTTTGGGGCAGCATGGTGGCTTAGTGGTTAGCACGTTCTCCTCTCAGCGCTAGGGATTCCCAGTTCGAATCCCCATCTGGGTGGAGTTTCCATGTTCTCCCCGTGTCTGTGTGGGTTTCCTCCGGGTTCTCCGGTTTCCTCCCACAGTCCAAAAACATGGATCAAGTCAATTGAATTCTCCAAATTGCCCCATATAGAGTGTGTTTGTGTGAGTGAGTGTGTGTCCAGTGATAGATTGGCGCCCGAGACGTTCTCCCCTGGATGGGCATGGGGAACCCCACCGCGACCCTAATAGAGGATAAAGCGGGAGATAATGAATGAATGAATTCTCTAGTTTATCTTTTTATTAATGAACTTAGTCAAATATATACTCCTTAACAGACACTGAAGATTTTCATTCATTCATTATCTTCTGCTTAATCGTTTATTGGGGTTGCAGTGGGGTTTATTGGGTGGGTGGGTATGTGAGGTCCCTATGCCCATCCAGGGGAGAACGTTTCGGGTGCTGGGCAGATACATAATATATATATATAGCATAATTAATATAGCATACTACCCAGCGATGGATTGGCGCCCTGTCCTGGGTGTATCTGCCCAGCGCCCAAGACGTTCTCCCCTGGATGGGCATGGGGAACCCCACCGCGACCCTAATAGAGGATAAAGCGGGAGATAATGAATGAATGAATGAATATATAGCATACTCGTTCACACAGAAACACACTTACATGGGGCAATTTAGAGCATTCAATTTACCTTGAATCCATATTTTTGGACCTTGGGACGAATCCCATGCGAACACAGAGAGAACATGGAAACTCCACCCAGATCGGGATTTGAACCTGGATCCCCAGCCAGCACTGAGAGGTGAACTTACTAATCACTGAGCCACCGTGCCGCCCCAATTAAGATTTCTAGAGTTAAAGGTTGAGTTTAAACCAATAAACTGAGGTGGAATGAAAGGTCTGAACCTAATGTTCTTAGTTTCTTTAAATAGGAGTTGAATATAAATATAGAACAGAGTAACACTGTATAACGTTCATAATGAGCATTAATGTTGACCTTTAGCGTGCTCTGTAAGAACCCTGCAAGAACATAGCAGCTTGTGTTTATGAAACAAAGTAAGAGAACATGAACAGCCGTGAGCGAGCTTCCCGACCGCTGAGCCACCGTCTCTCTCTCTCTCTCTCTCTCTTACTCAGGTAATGAGGACAGATCCCAAGCCAAAATGGATCATCCTTAGGAACCTTAGGAACATTTTATTTCCTGAAGGAGGAACCGTGTTAATATACACTCATTACCCAAAGTTTGTGAACAGACTCCACCCAACGAATTAAAGCAAACAATATTATTACACAGGCGGCACGGTGGCTTAGTGGTTGGCATGTTCTCCTCTCAGCACTAGGGATTCCCGGTTCGAATCCCCATCTGGGTGGAGTCTCCATGTTCTCCCCGTGTCTGCGTGGGTTTCCTCCGGGTTCTCCGGTTTCCTCCCACAGTCCAAAAACATAGATCAAGTCAATTGAATTCTCAAAATTGCCCCATATAGAGTGTGTCTGTGTGAGTGAGTGTGTGCCCAGGAATAGATTGGCGTCCTGTCCTGGGTCTATCTGCCCAGCGCCCTCGTGACGTTCTACCCTGGATGGGCATGGGGAACCCCACCGCGACCCTAATAGAGGATAAAGCGGGAGATAATGAATGAATGAATGAATGTTTAAACTCGGGCAGCACGGTGGCTTAGTGGTTAGCATGTACTCCTCTCAGCACTAGGGATTCCCGGTTCGAATCCCCATCTGGGTGGAGTTTCCATGTTCTCCCCGTGTCTGCGTGGGTTTCCTCCAGGTTCTCCGGTTTCCTCCCACAGTTCAAAAACATGGATCAAGTCAATCGAGTTCTCTAAATTGCCCCATATAGAGTGTGTCTGTGTGAGTGAGTGTGTGCCCAGCGATGGATTGGCGCCCTGTCCTGGGTCTATCTGCCCAGTGCCCGAGACGTTCTCCCCTGGATGGGCATGGGGAACCCCACCGCGACCCTAATAGAGGATAAAGCGGAAGATAATGGATGAATACTGAATGAATGAATATTTAAACTAAAATAGCAAACACCACCATCCACGACATTTAGGAGAGAGTCTTTATTGTCCGTTTTAAAATTAGATGTTTTCATCATCGGGCGGCACGGTGGCTTAGTGGTTAGCACGTTCTCCTCTCAGCACTAGGGATTCCCGGTTCGATTCCCCATCTGGGTGGAGTTTCCATGTTCTCCCCGTGTCTGCGTGGGTTTCCTCCAGGTTCTCCGGTTTCCTCCCACAATCCAAAAACATGGATCAAGTCAATTGAATTCTCAAAATTGCCCCATATAGAGTGTGTCTGTGTGAGTGAGTGTGTGCCCAGTGATGGATTGGCGCCCTGTCCTGGGTGTATCTGCCCAGCGCCCGAGACGTTCTCCCCTGGAAGGGCATGGGGAACCCCACCGCGACCCTAATAGAGGATAAAGCGGGAGATAATGAATGAATGAATGTTTTCATCATTGATGATAAAGAATTCAACCAAAACGTTAATAAAATGTACTTTATTTTTGATCTTCTGCATTAGCACCACATTAGTAATAAAGCTACTCTGAAGTTGTTGCAGGATGAAGGAGGAGTTAAATAAAGCAGGACTGAGCACAGGGTTTTTAATCTAAACACTGCAGTCAATCACTCAAGAGTTCAGTTTCCCATGATGCTCCGCCTCCATCTGGCCATCCAGTGATTAAATTTGATTGAAGATGCATTGGTGATAACACTGAGCAGAAATATTTAATTACATTTTCTGATCATTTCTGAAATGAGAGGCTCAGCAAACAAAAGCAAACAAACCTGAAAATTCAAAACTGAAAAGCAAAACAAGACAAGAAGCTTAATTTAAGAGAACATGTTCTCTGCATGCAGGATTACAGCATGTTCAATTCCCACATGTAGCTTATGGCATGATAAACGATTAGCAGCGGAATTAACATTTGCAGTCAGGTTCACCGCTTTAGCTTTTAACGGATTGTAACATGCTCTTCATTTATTACTGTATTTCTTATCACATTAGTGTTTGTCATTTAAAACGAGAAAACTACACAGATGTCAGCGTTTTGAAATCAGAACAGCAGGTTGGGTGGTTGTTCAAGATCACGTCCAGGGTTGTGATATCACACATGGCCACTGGACTAGAATGAAGTGCCCTACTCACGTTCTAGAGTCAGCTCACGAGATGCCCGGTCAACATAAAACATGTTTATTATGACATCGGTGAATAAAATCAATCACAGTTCACGCAAACACGTCAAAGGAACACGGGATGGAATGCCGTCAAGGAGGAACCACAATAAATAAAATCAAAAACAGGAAACTGGAATGCACCCCCTGCTGGACTCGAGCAGCAGTTGAGTCATGAGGAGTAGACTTTAAGAATTTAGTGAAGGTGAACACACACACACACAACAAAATGTGCAAAACCAAACTAAATATATACATTTATAATAAAGACATTATGTGAAAACTGAAAGCAGCTGAATGTCTGAATAATTCCAATCTGGCAACTTTACAGCACTGACAAATAAAACGTTCCCACTGTTGTTCTTTAAACGTGAGCGGAGGACCAGGATTGATCCTAAAGCTCTGGGGATCAGCAAACATATGATGTACAAGTGCAAGAACAACATGGATTCCCAGTTTAACACACATACACTCTCTCTCTCACACACACACCTCATATAGAAATGCTTTAATACTTAAACTAATAAAACAGTCTTCATGTTCATTCCAACCATGTGGACTCTGACCTGGAGAAGCTGATTACCTCTCAGTAGCATCACCAGAGGAAAAGCTCAGACCCTCCACCATCAGCTGGTCACCTGAAACACAGTTTAGGTGCATGTTAACACGAGTGTGGAGGAGGTTTGGGTAGTACCAATTTCTCTTCCATCATCACTTGCCATTATAAAAAAAAAAAAAAGCATTTTATAACCCTTGTATTATGATTTGGGTGATTTGTTAACAAAATTGCAGGTTATCCTTACTTTTTTCCATGATATTTTAATGATAATAATAATAATAATACATTTTATTTAAAAGCACCTTTCAGAACACCCAAGGACGCTGTACAAAGCATACATATTAAAAACATTTACATTTTACATTTAAAAATAAGCATGTGCAAAAGAAAGTAGAATGAAATAAATTACAAAGATAAAATGATATCAATAATTATTAACAGTTAAAAGCTCATTTAAAAAGATTAAAAGGAAGTGGTGTTTCGTAGTCCATGGGGGTAGGCTGGCTCCCCATGGTGGTGAGGCGAGGGAGGAGGAAGACCTTAGAGAGCGGGAGGGGTGGAGATGTTCAGGAGGTCAGTTAGGTATGGAGGGGTGAGATTGTGGATTGCTCTGAAAGTGTGAAGGAGAATTTTGTAGGTGAAGCGAGATTTGACTGGTAGCCAGTGAAGCAGTGGTAGAACCGGACTTTTCTCATCTAGGGTCATGAACTGCTGTGTAAAATCTGGACACTTTAAAGTGTTGTGGGGTGTCTGCACAAAGTTTGTATACGAACATGTTGCGGGTCATTTTGACCCAGACACATATAGCTGTTAAAATAAACATTTCTCTTTGATCTACTTTGTTTTCACTGCCCCTGAGTAGCCAATCATAAGCAGGTGTGTGTGGAAAAGGGACTGTCCCCCTGTTCTTGTCATTCTTTTCATGCCCTTTTTTGAGAAATATACTAAAAATGAGTTTCCAGGCGATTTACAGCTGAAGAAGTTTTATAACGGCTGATGAACTGGGACAGTGAAGAGATTTCAGAGATAGAGGATCCATCACAGCCAGAGGACAAAGCTATTAATGATCCAGATTGTCACCATTACCACGATAAGGATTCCAAGGACGAGTCTGACAGTGTCTCTTCATCAGATGAAATCCAATGGCTACAATCGTCTTCCAAAGAGGGGACATGGACATCTAAAGATGGTAAAATAAAATGGTCAACATCACCACACCAAAGCCATGGAAGACTGTCATCTTCTAATGTCATCAAAATGACTCCTGCGCCGACAAGATTTGCTTTTCGTAAGAGTTGATAATATTAAATCGCCATTTCAGCTCTTCACATCCCCACCCATAGAGAAGATAATCTTCAACATGACCAACTTGGTGGGGATGCGCGTCTTTCAAGAAAAATGGAAGCCATTGGAACTAACTGACTTGCATGCTTACATTGGAATTTTAGTGTTAGCTGGAGTATACAGGTCAAAGGTTGAAGCCACTCCAATTTTTGAAATGAAGAGAAAGGAAGACCAATCTTCCAAGCGGCAGCACGATGGCTTAGTGGTGAGCACGTTCTCCTCTCAGCGCTAGGAATTCCCGGTTCGAATCCCCATCTGGGTGGAGTTTCCATGTTCTCCCCGTGTCTGCGTGGGTTTCCTCCGGGTTCTCTGGTTTCCTCCCACAGTCCAAAAACATGGATCAAGTCAATTGAATTCTCCAAATTGCCCCATATAGAGTGTGTGTGTGCCCAGCGATGGATTGGCGCCCTGTCCTATCTGGGTCTATCTGCCCAGCGCCTGAGATGTTCTCCCCTGGATGGGCATGGGGAACCCCCCCGCGACCCTAATAGAGGATAAAGTGGGCGATAATGAATGAATGAATCTTCCAAGCAATGTTGTCTTTGGAGACATTTCACATGATCTCTCATGTGATGCAAATTTTTTAGAGACAGATAACTGAATGATCTTCGAGGTGGAGAACTTCCATCTGCTGCAGTGATTGTTATATTGTAAGATGAAGCACTTTCTCGATCCAGTGGGTTTGTAGTAACAAGAGAGAAATAGTTTGTGATCCATGGTTTCAGATTGAAAGGTGCAGTTCCCGGAATTGAGCAGTGGATTTGCCGATTGACTCCAGAGTCTTTATCTTGAACATTAATAATAGCTACTTGAGAGCCAACAGTAATATCCTCTGGTATGGGATTGTTAATGGAGGTAATAACGATCATTGGAGCGTTGTCATTAATATCAGTTACATCTAGGGGTGAGCTGCAATATTCGCAGATTCGATTCGGAGAACCGTAGTCGACTATGAACCTCATAGTCGAATGTACCATTTTGACCACATGGGGGTGCCCATGGATGCTGCTAAGCATTAGTTTTTACATGAAATGTCTGTTTTCGTTATATATATAGCCTTTTGTCAAATAAAATCATCCTAATTTCTGTTAATAATTTTTTTTGAAAAAAGTCCAGAAGTTTACGGTTTTGAAAAAAAGTCCAGAACCCCCATTTACGGTGCTCTAGAAAAACAAGTAAAATATATAAAAAAAATCTTTTTTAAAAACCACGCTTATAGCGCCATCTTGTGGTGAAATTTTAACTGATTCGACTGATTCAACTATGAAAATCCTTAGTTAAAGACACCCCTAGTTACATTTATAATAATACTCGCAGTGGACGCTAATCCTAACCCATCTTTGGCTTGAACACCTATAACATAATGCTTTTCTTCCTCATAGTCGATGTTTCTACTTACTTGTCCAGTTGATTTATCTATTGAAAATATATTTGCTGATGTTAATTCAATGAATTCATATGAAACTGCTCCGTTTGGTCCCTCATCAGCATCTGATGCTCTCACAGTAACGACTTCTGTACCTGACCTGGTGGTGTGTTTTCAACCAGAACCACATTATATACAGACTGAATGAAAACTGGAACATTGTCGTAAGCATCCAGTACAGTGATGTGTATAACAGCAGTTCCTGATCTCTGAGGAGATCCACCATCGAATGCAGTCAGAATTAAATCAATATTGTTCTGTTGTTCTCGATCCAGCTCTTTCTCCAGAATCAGCTCTGCATATTTACCTTGTACATCGTTACTTTTTACAGACAAAATAAAATTCCACTCTAGTGAATAGTCGTGTACTCCATTTTTACCGATGTCTAAGTCCTGAGCTGCATCCAAACGGAAACGCTGTCCTTTAACAGCAGACTCATGAATTTCAAAAACAATCCGATCTTTTATAAATTTTGGAGCATTGTCATTAATATCCTCAATCTGTATAGAAATGCAATGAGCTGGTCGGCGTGAGAGAAACAAACTTGCAGCTATCAGAGATGTTTGGGATAAATGGGTCAGAATCCTGCCTTTATTGATAATCCTGCCCTCCATGTTACTGTCGATGAGCACATTTACATTTAGTCATTTAGCAGACGCTTTTATCCAAAGCGACTTACAAATGAGAACACCACAAGTCAGAAACCATGGAGAAAACCAACTATACTGTAAATTCATCAAACCTGATTGTTATTCGATGCTGCGGCCCCTCCCCCCACCCCTTTTTTTTTTTTTTTTCTACAACAGGTATTTGTTAAAGAGATGCGTCTTCAGTAGTTTCTTAAAACTGTTTAGTGATTCTGCCTTACGGACAGAGTTGGGAAGATCGTTCCACCATTTTGCAGTGGTGAACGCCACGGAGTGAGAATTAGCTCCTCGGTGAGGTGGAACCGCCAGGCGGCAATCATCACTGGAGCGAAGTGAACGAGTCGGAGTGTATTTTGAAAAGATAGAGTGAAGGTAAGAGGGAGAAGATCCAGAAATGGTTCTGTATGAGCACCTCATTCCATTCAGAGGACGCTATCCTTTCCGACAGTATATGCCAAACAAACCTGCAAAATATGGCATCAAAATATGGGCAGCCTTTTAATGAAGTATATACTGGAAAGCCACCTGGAGGAGCACTTGAGAAGAATCAGGGAATGCGTGTGGTATTGGAGATGACTGAAGGGCTGCAAGGTCATAATATCACATGTGACAACTTCTTTACATCCTACCGTTTTGGAGATGAACTTCAGAAGAGAAAGATGACTATCTATGTTGGGAACAGTCCAAAAAATAAGCCAGAACTTCCCAGAGAGATTCTAAAGATGCAAGGAAGATCTCAGCATTCCTCAAAATTTGCTTTCACAGAGAAAACACTTGTTTCTTACTGTCCAAAGACAAACAAGAATGTTCTTGTCATGAGCACAATGCCCAAGACGCATCTCTGAGCGCAAGACAAGACATGAAGCCGCAAATGATCCTGAATTACAACTCACCATAGGAGGAGATGACAATCTTGACAAAGTCACTTATTGGTTTAACTTCATTTTTGACTGATTTGAGTGGATTTGTACAATATGGGTCAAAATAACCCGCAACATTCATTCATTCATTATCTCCCGCTTTATCCTCTATTAGGATCGCGGTGGGGTTCCCCATGCCCATCCAGGGGAGAACGTCTCGGGCGCTGGGCAGATAGACCGAGGACAGGGCGCCAATCCATCGCTGGGCACACACTCATTCACACAGACACACTCTATATGGGGCAATATTTCTTTTTGAGAATTCAATTGACAATCCATGTTTTTGGACTGTGGGAGGAAACCGGAGAACCCGGAGGAAACCCACGCAGACATGGGGAGAACATGGAAACTCCACCCAGATGGGGATTGGAACCGGGAATCCCTAGCGCTGAGAGGCGAACGTGCTAACCACTAAGCCACCGTGCCGCCGAACCCGCAACATAACATATATATATTTTTCTGAACATAATAGAAGGGGTAATAACCATCATCAGCAGCATGGCGGCTTAGTGGTTAGCATTATTGCCTCTCAGCACTAGTGATCCAGGTTTGATTCCCAATCTGGGTGGAGTTTCCAAGTTCTCACCGTGTTCGTGTGGGTTGCCTTAGGGTTCTCTGCTTTCCTCTGACAATCCAAAACATTGATTCTAGGTAAACTGGCTGCTCTAAAGTGGCCCATATAATGTGTGTGTCTTGCCCAGCGTCTGAAAAGTTCTCTCCTGGATGAGCATGGGGAACCTCCCTGCGACTCTAGTAGAGGATTAAGGGGAAGATTAGAATAAATGACTTAATGAAGTTTAAATATCAAAAAAGGAGTGCAACATGGTGGCTTAGTGGTTAGCAAGTTTGCCTCTCAGCGCTGGGGATCCAGGTTCGAATTCCAATCTGGGTGAAGTTTCCATGTTCTCTTCATGCCCATGTGGGTTTCATCCAACAGTGCAAAAACATGGATTCCAGGTAAATGAAATGCTCTAAATTGCCCCATATATAGTGTGTGTGTGTCTGTGCCCAGCGATAGATTGATACAGAATAGGGGTGAGCTGCAATATTCGCTGATTCGACGATTCGATTCGGAGAACCGTAGTCGACTATGAACCTCATAGTCGAATGTGCCATTTTGACCACATGGGGGCGCCCATGGCTGCTGCTAAGCATTAGTTTTTACATGAAATGTCTGTTTTCGTTATATATATATATATATATATATATATATATATATATATATATATATATATATATATAGCCTTTTGTCAAATAAAATCATCCTAATTTCTAGAAGAAAAAAAAAAAAAAAAAAAAAAGAAAAGTTTTCTTTTGTTAGAAAAACAAGTAAAATATATTTAAAAAATTATTTTTTAAAAACTACGCCCTTAGCGCCATCTTGTGGTGAAATTTTAACTGATTCGACTATCAGTCGACTATAGGGAAAATCTGACGAATCAGATTCGACTATGAAAATCTTTAGATGAATACAGCCCTAATACAGAACAATGAAATCTAAAGCCATGGAGTGGAACGATAGGTGGATGCTGGTTTAATACATTAACATTTAATCATTTAGCAGATGCTTTTACCCAAAGTGACTTATGATGAAAATAACAAATGAGAGAACACATGTGAACAGGGGAAGAGAACGGAAACTCCACCCAGATCGGGATTTGTATCTGGATTCCCAGCGCTGAGAGGCAGACGTCCTAACCACTACCGTGCCGCCCTTTTTTTGGTTAATAAATCATAAACATGCTGAAACAGATTTCTGTCAGTTAAACAATTCAGTCAACACGACTTTAGACTGTGACTATTTTTCAGAATGTAAGTGCATCGTCACATGGGAGATTACATCATTACAGCACATGCTGAGCGTCATACAGGATGAGGGTAACAGCAGGGGTGACTGTCTATCACGCGTGTGCATGTGAGTAATGGGGGGGGGTACCTTGGCAGGTCAGTCGCACTTCACCCTCTTCCAGTGTTGCCGAATTATTTTCAGTTTCATTCTCTATATCACATTCAACTTCGCTGTCACTGCTCAAACCCGCCATCAGGTGAGGACACAGCACTCCTGTGCACACACACACCAAGGAACAAACTTGACACAGGGCGAACATACAAAACCACACAAAACTGCTCCTTGTGCTCAATAACTGGTACACAACCCTGTGCTGTGAGGTTTTCTTAACAATAAAGTCTATATTAAATGTTAGCCAAACAGGGGTGTCCGTAAGCAGAGTGTGAGTGCAGTGTGGGGCACCTTCATCAGGGTGTGAGGATGAGGAGGATGGTTCAGTCAGGCTCAGTAGGGATTGGCTTAGGTCCCCGGCGACATCATGCTCGAACTCGCCGGTGGTGTCGGTCAGCAGCGCGGCTCTGCGACCCAGAGAGGAAGAGCTTCAAACAAACAGTGCCGGTGTGACATCACACCTCAAATCATGTTCGCTCGGCTTACGTGCTGCAGAGGTTCCTGCGCTGTGAGCTGGCTGCAGGGGGCAGTTCCAGGTCGAACGGGTCATATGCGTCACCGTACAGCGGCTCGTCCGGTGTCACGCTCTTCTCAGAGGAAGCACCATGTACCGACGCGGCGGAACCCAGAGCTCCGGAGGAATTCACAGAACCTAAAGTGATCCAAAGATATGTTCATGAAGCGAAGCCGTTCGGAAGATGCTTTACAAGTTCTCTGAAGTGGATTAGGGAGGAGCAGAGGGTATGGCCTGGTCATGAGGGCAAGGTAGCTCAGTGGTTAGGGTGTTGGGTTATCAATCTGAAGGTTGGGGGTTCAAATCCCAGGTCCATTGAAGTTACCAATGTGGGTCCTTGAGCAAGACCCTTAACTCTCATTGCTCCAGGGATGTTGTGATGAACCCTGTGCTCACTTTGTAAGTCGCTTTGGATAAAAGTGTCTGCTAAATGACCAAATGTATAAAAAAAAAAAAAATAATATATATATATATATTTTTAATTACACTGACCCTGTACAGTGGATTGACCCTCTCTGGGGCATGATGCAGTTTCACGAGGCGCATCTCTTCTCAGATCCTTCTGGTTTGCATCACTATTCCTGTGGAGTGAAGCTGCAACCGCTTCTTGTTTTGGAGAAATCAGTTTCTTACCACCTGGGATGGGATGGGATGGGAGGGGATGGGAGGGGATGGGAGGGGATGGGAGGGGAGGGGAGGGGATGGGAGGGGATGGGAGGGGATGGGAGGGGATGGGATGGGAGGGGATGGGAGGGGATGGGATGGGATGGGATGGGATGGGAGGGGATGGGAGGGGATTGGAGGGGAGGGGAGGGGATGGGAGGGGAGGGGATGGGATGGGATGGGAGGGGATGGGAGGGGAGGGGATTGGAGGGGAGGGGATGGGAGGGGAGGGGATGGGAGGGGAGGGGATGGGATGGGATGGGATGGGATGGGAGGGGATGGGATGGGATGGGATGGGAGGGGATGGGATGGGAGGGGATGGGAGGGGATGGGAGGGGAGGGGAGGGGATGGGATGGGAAGGGAAAGACACACACAAGTTAACAAGAAAGTTAGCAGAACATGTAGATTAAGAGATGAACTGCAATTTGAGTTAGTATTGGGCTATTGGTAGCTCATAAGCGTACCATTGCGACCATGGCGACTGGCACAGTGTGCTTTGAAGATTAGTTCCAGTTCCCCATGTTTGTGTCTTCCTACCACCTCAAGCTCGGAGGAGGAACTGTCTTCCAGATCTGAGCTCAGGGGAGAGACCCGGGCGTCTGTAATACTGACACGAGCTTCCAGCTGCCCCTTCACATCGGCCATCTTGCTGCGCACCTCAGCCATCTGAGCCTTGAGTCGGGTCAGAACGGCCGAGTGCGGGTTAGAGCGTCGTACGGCCTGCGAGCGCCCCTCTCGGTCTTTCCGTGCAGCTAACGCAGCCCCTGTGAGCACAGAGAGTCACTTACATTTAGAGTAAAAAGTTAACATCACTAATAACAGGTTCCTCAATGCGTTTAGTGAAATGCAAGCTCCACTCCTAAACCTGCTGCACATCAGGAACTATAGGACTGCTTAAGAGGAACTATTTAGAGGGGACTTTCCCCTGAGCAATATGCAGCTGTAGGGGCTTTGTGGCCGTTTACATTCGGACGGTCGGTAGAAATGCGGAAGCTGGTTGACGGTTGCTATAGCAACGTTTCTCATTTCTCAATTAACCTGTTCCCGCTGAGCTGAACCACAGAGGTGCTGAGGTGAAAGGGGAAGCCAGTGAAATGGGTTAAAGAAGGGTAGAGTTCAGATGCGGCACGGTGGCTTAGTGGTTAGCACATTCTCCTTTCAGCGCTAGGGATTCCCGGTTCGAATCCCCATCTGGGTGGAGTTTCCATGTTCTCCCTGTGTCTGCGTAGGTTTCCTCCGGGTTCTCCGGTTTCCTCCCACAGTCCAAAAACATGGATCAAGTCAATTGAATTCTCAAAATTGACCCATATAGAGTGTGTCTGTGTGAGTGAGTGTGTGCCCAGCGATAGATTGGCGCCCTGTCCTGGGTCTGTCTGGACGTTCTCCCCTGGATGGGCATGGGGAACACCACCGCGACCCTAACAGAGGATAAAGCGGAAGATGATGAATGAATATTATGTGGTTTATACTCTGGAGATTAAAATTAGAGAACAATGTGAATACTTGATTTTTTAGAAATAATCTAATCTACAGTGATCAACATTTATCCATCCATCCATTATCTTTCGCTTTATCCTCTATTAGGGTCGCGGTGGGGGTTCCCCATGCCCATCCAGGGGAGAACGTTTCGGGCGCAGGCAGATACACCCAGGACAGGGCGTCAATCCATCACTGGGCACACACTCACTCACACAGACACACACTATATTCAATTGACTGGAGAACTCAATTGACCTTGTTCCATGTTTTTGGATTGTGGGAGGAAACCGGAGAACCTGGAGGAAACTACACGAACACGGGGAGAACATGGAAACTCCACCCAGATTGGGATTCGAACCCTAGTGCTGAGAGGCGAACGTGCTAACCACTAAGCCACCGTGCCGCCGCTTGATCAACATTTAAAGGATTTCTTTTAAGGGATTCTCCATGTGTATATTTGAGCATGGAGTGTATTTGAGTGACTGTAGCACAGTGAAAGATTAGAACTACATTTTTTGAAGGTTCCAACCATCACCATCAGTAGGAAGTGTACAGGCTGTTGCTTTGAATGACATCAGCACATCTGCAGTCAAAGGATATCACTGTCTTTCACAGTGCTCTGATTTCTGTCCACCGTATACAGTTAAAAATACTGCTGCTGGCTTTCAAATGTGGTCTGCTGATTGCCACCACTGTCTGTTCATTCTGCAAAGCTTCGTACATATGATGAAAGGGCATTCAGTGTCATAGGTCTAAAGTTGTGGAACTCCATCCCACTGTACCTCCGTGCATCCACCTCTCTACTTACTTTTAAGAAGCTTTCAAAAACGTATATTTTTAGGACAGCTTTCTCAAATTATTAATTTTTAAAACACTTTTATTTTTAATGTTTTATTGTAGATGTTTGGTTATTTTGTAAGTGCCCTTGAATTTCTTGAAAGGCTCGTATAAATAAAAAACAATTATAATATTATTATTCGTCCAGTCTCCTCCACAGTTCTGTAACTGTTGATGGTTTATCCATCCATCCATTAACTTATGGTTTATCCACTAGTAGGGTTGGGGGGGGGGGGGGGTTTCCCCATGCCCATCCAGGGGAGAACATTTCGGGCGCTGGGCAGATACACCCAGGACAGGGCGCCAATCCATCGCTGAGCACACACTCACTCACACAAACACACTCTATATGGGGCAATTTTGGAGAATTCAATTGACTTGATCCATGTTTTTGGACTGTGGGAGGAAACCGGAGAACCCGGAGGAAACCTACGCAGACACAGGGAGAACATGGAAACTCCACCCAGATGGGGATTCGAACCGGGAATCCCTAGTGCTGAGAGGAGAACATGCTAACCACTAAGCCACCGTGCCGCCCGAGTTGTTGGTTTATTTGCCATAATTAAAATAATGATGATTTTCCAGGGATTTTCCGTTGGGTTTATTTCAGGCCATTTCATTGCTTCGCCGTTTTCACTTTCGAGGAACTGCTTCACCCGTTTCGCTGTGTGACAGACTCACAGTTCTGATATAAACTCGCATTCACTCTGCCGTGTAACTGTATGAGAGGTCCGACTACCTTGAATGCAAGGTAGCTGTATGAGAGGTCCAACTCCTGCTACCCAAAACCATGCCACTTCCTCCTCCATCTTCCACTGACTTCTTTACACTCTTTGGGTTCAGTTCTCTCCAGTTCAGTTTTTTGATGAACATTCAAATCGGATGTCTGCGTGCCTCACCGACATATCTGTCTGGATGAAGGCCCGTCATCTTAAATTAAACTAAGAAAAAACAGAGCTTCTCATAATCCCAGCTAAACCCTCAGTCCATCATGACCTGACCTTCCAAATTGATGGCTCCACAATCTCCCCAACCGATTCGGTCCGGAACCTTGGTTTCACAATAGACTCCCACCTTAAACTCTCTAATCATGTTATCAAAACCGCCCGTTCCTGTAGATTCCTTCTTTACAACATCAGGAAGATCAGACCCTTTTTGACTGAACATGCTACCCAACTGCTTGTTCAAGCCCTAATCCTATCCCGGCTTGATTATTGTAACGCGCTACTTGCCGGTATCCCAGCTTCCACAATCAGACCTCTTCAACTAATTCAAAACTCTGCAGCCCGACTCGTGTTTAACCAGCCCAAGCAAACTCATGTCACTCCATTACTCATGTCCCTCCATTGGCTCCCTGTAGCTGCTCGCATTCAGTACAAGTCACTGACTCTGGCCTACAGAACCATTTCTGGATCTGCCCCCTCCTCCCTTCACTCTATCTTTTCAAAATACACTCCGACTCGTTCACTTTGCTCCAGTGATGATCGCCGCCTGGCGATTCCACCTCACCGAGGAGCTGATTCTCACTCCGTGGCGTTCACCACTGCGAAATGGTGGAACCATCTTCCCAACTCTGTCCGTAAGGCAGAATCACTAACAGTTTTAAGAAACTACTGAAGACGCATCTCTTAACAAATACCTGTGGTAGAAAAAAAAGTAGGGGGGGGGCCCACAGCATCGAATAACAAGCAGGTTTGATGAATTTACAGTATAGTTGGTTTTCTCCATGGCTTCTGACTTGTGGTGTTCTCATTTGTAAGTCGCTTTGGATAAAAGCATCTGCTAAATGACTAAATGTAAATGTAAACATAATGTTTCCCATCAGACCCAAATATGTTTAAATTATTTTAGTCACGGCGGCACGGTGGCTTAGTGGTTGGCATGTTCTCCTCTCAGCGCTAGGGATTCCCGGTTCGAATCCCCATCTGGGTGGAGTTTCCATTTTCTCCCCGTGTCCGCATGGGTTTCCTCCGGGTTTTCCGGTTTCCTCCCACAGTCCAAAAACATGGATCAAGTCAAATTGAATTCTCCAAATTGCCCCATATAGAGTGTGTGTGTGAGTGAGTGTGTGAGTGCGTGTGTGCCCAACGATAGATTAGCGTTCTGTTGGGTGTATCTGCCCAGCGCCCGAGACGTTCTCCCCTGGATGGGCATGGGGAACCCCCCGCGACCCTAATAGAGGATAAAGCGGAAGATAATGGATGGATGTTTTAGTCACTAAAATAAACATCCAAATGCGGCACAGCTCCTCGGCAAGTGTTTAGGGAATGTTTTGGGCAGCAGGAGTTGGACCTCTCATACAGCTACCTTGCATTCATCACTCAATCAGCCAGCAATTTTCATGCAGCCTCCCTGTGTGACAACGCCCCCTGTCTGTCACACAGCAAAAGGGGTAAAGCAGTTCCTTGAAACAGAAAACATTAAAAGAGCTTGAATTAAACCCAATAAAAAAACCTCTGGAAAATCTTAAGTGACAAAGTTATGGCCAAGAGTCACAGCAAGGACTGGAAGAGGAGACGAAAACGACAGAACAGCGTGAGAGACTAGTGATGTCCTGTGAACGCTGATGTGCTATGTTCCAAAGGAATGGTCTGTACACTTCCTACTGATTGGTTACTGTCAGAACCTTCAGAAAATCATTCTTTGTGCCACAGTTATTTCTGTTTTTTGCAAAATAAAAGTTTCAGGTTAAAATACAGGGCGGCACAGTGGCTTAGTGGTAACCACGTTCTGGAGATCCAGGTTCGAATCCCGATTTGGGTTTCCATGTTCTCCCTGTGTCCGTGTCTTCTGGGTTCTGTGTTTTCCTCCCACAGTCAAAAACATGGATGCAAGGTAAATCGAATTGCCCCATATAGAGAGTGTTTCTGAGCGCGTCTGGCTGGGTGAGTGTGCGCCCAGCAAAGGATTGCAGCTATGTTTTCTACTTTGGAGAACCTTCTGTAAACAGGACTAAAGCCGTTTAATGTGGTGTAATGAAGCTATAGTGCCGTTTTGGATGGAGTTACCCTGGCTTTGAATGAGTGAAGCAGGTGGGCGGGGCTGCATTCCCCACAGAGACTCCACACGGCTGTGCTCCTTCAGTTCTAACAGCTGGATCAGAATCACCGGGTCGATCTCCAGTAAACTGGCTGCTGCTCCTGTCGCACCTCTCTTTGAACCCCGGACACCTCCTAAGCACCGGGGGGGGGGGGGGGGGGTTGGGTTTGGGATAAGCGAGGATAACTAGATTATGTTTTAAGCGAGGGTTTGAAAAGGTTCAGCACCTGTGGCACCGATGACATCATCAGGCAGCTCTCCCTCTTCCAGATCCAGAGCTCCACTATACTCCACATCGTTCTCTCCGGACCTGAAGGAGAGAAAAGTGTTAGAGTTCGAGGTTAAAATGGTGTACTCTCATTCTTTACACTCCTGCAGTTGGAAAGGCTTTTCGGGAACCACGCCGTGATAACGCCGCGCACACAGACAGGTTCAGATATATTATATATATTATATTAGGGCTGTATTCAACTACAAATTTTCGTAGTCGATTCGTCAGATTTTCCCTATAGTCGACCGATAGTTGAATCAGTTAAAATTTCACCACAAGATGGCGCTATAAGCGTAGTTTTTAAAAAAGATTTTTTTAAAAATATATTTTACTTGTTTTTCTAACAAAAGAAAACCTTTTTTTTTTTTTGTTTTTTTTTTCTTTTTTATTTCTAGAAATTAGGATGATTTTATTTGACAAAAGGCTATATATATATAACGAAAACAAAGTCATTTCATGTGAAAACTAATGCTTAGCAGCAGCCATGGAAACCCCCATGTGGTCAAAATGGTACATTCGACTATGAGGTTCATAGTCGACTACGGTTCTCCGAATCGAATCGTCGAATCAGCGAATATTGCAGCTCACCCCTATATTATATATTTATTCATTCATTCATTGTCTCCCGCTTTATCCTCTATTAGGGTCGCGGTGGGATTCCCCATGCCCATCAAGGGGAGAACGTCTCGGGCGCTGGGCGGATAGACCCTGGACAGGGCGCCAATCCATCGCTGGGCACACACTCACTCACACAGACACACTCTATATGGGGCAATTTTGGAGAATTCAATTGACTTGATCCATATTTTGGACTGTGGGAGGAAACCGGAGAACCCAGAAAAAACCCACGCAGACATGGGGAGAACATGGAGACTCCACCCAGATGGGGATTCGAACCGGGAATCACTAGCGCTGAGAGGAGAACGTGCTAACCACTAAGCCACCGTGCCGCCGGTTCAGATAATAAACCAGCTAAAATGACAAGCTGCCACATGACCAGCAGAGAACCTTTATTAACGTCCATGTGTCAGGACGGGTCACGTCTGACCTCAATACTGCATCAATCTCAGTTTAATTCCAATAAAAAAATGAACTAGTGATAAGTTTAAAAAAGGTTGTCCTTTAATGATTGACAGGAACCTTTTATGAAGCAGCATGAGGAGCCTCACTGCAGATTGGAGCAAGAGTGAGAGAATGAGCGTGGGTGAGAAACTAGCACTCATGTGATCATCACTGTGTGTGTGTGTGTGTGTGTGTGTGTGTGTGTGTGTGTGGCATTTGGATGCAGGAGGCAACAGATCTGATGACTCACTCGTCTGATCTGGTTTGAGAGTTTGTGTGTGTGTGTGTGTGTGTGTGTGTGTGTGTGTGTGAGGCTCAGAGCAGAAGCTCTACCATGTGATATCCCATTACTAATACTTTTGGACACACACACACACACACACAGCAGTTTTCTCTCATACGAGAAGCTGTGCTTTTATTAGAGAGCAGAAGAGAGGAATTCTGGGTAAAGCTAACCCGTTCAGGTAACATCAGTTCTACCTACTGATTCCAAAAAGAAACTAAAAGTCCTGGAGAACCTGCCAATTATATTTAAGCAGAAACTTGAGAAGGACTTGGTGTGCAGCTCATGAGGAAGTGTTCATAAGGAGGACGTATGGCGCCACACTCAGGTCAGGTAAAGTTAGAGTCTGCTTCTGAGTTCTATGTTCAAGAGAAAGTAAACTAGAACACTAAAGACTCTCTCTCGCCGATCTCTCTCTCTCTGCTTGTGTTCCGGGAGAACCGAGTTTGTGTGATGTGGGTACAGTGACTTGGACCTTCATCCTCCCAAATCTTATATGTTCACTAAAATACCCAAATCTCTCACGGTGGCACAAAATATCATCTGAATATATTCCTGTCACACATTTACTCTTTACATGGTTAATATCGCATAACAAGAAATCACAGAGCAAGTGATATTAAGTGTACTGAACAAACCCTCGAGAGACAACATGGAGAAATATTTAACAGAGATGAGGAGAGAAAGGCGGAGAGAGACGAAGATAACGAGAGCAACAAAAGTCAACCGAAAGTTAAATGTCGAAGTGTATGTGGCGCCTGGCTTCACTGTAACTGTAACTTCACTGTAACTGAGGTGGGAGACGAAGAAAGACCGGTGTGTCTGCTGTGTCTTTAAATGTTGGCAGCGGACAGCGTGAAGCCAAATAAATGAAGGCGTCACTTAAAGACATTACACCCCAATCACGCTGATAACCGCTTGAGTTTAATCGTAAACGTGACCCATAGAGCCAGCAATCATCCCGCTTTATGAAAGCTACTTCAGAAAAGCTGTGCGCCTCAAAACGGGCGCATTGTAGACATTAGTTCTGACTTCCTCAAAAAAAAAAAAAAAAAAAAAAACGCACAAATCATTGTATTCATTTTAGTTTTGTAGGTTAAAGTGTTAATAAATTGTGCTCCTGAATTAATGTTGCTGGTGAATTTGAATTTATTATTATTCACTGGTTTTATTTAATTTAATTTTTCAGTATCAAATGCCAGTAAGTTGAAAAATGTTTCACGTATAAATAAGGATTTTATTCGTTTCTGTTACAAACTAAAAAACATTCATTCATTCATTATCTCCCGCTTTATCCTCTACTAGGGTCGCGGTGGGGTTCCCCATGCCCATCCAGGGGAGAACGTCTCGGGCGCCGGGCAGATACACCCAGGACAGGGCGCCAATCCACACACACACACAGACACACTCTGTATGGGGCAATTTGGAGAATTCAATTGACTTCATCCATGTTTTTAGACTGTGGGAGGAAACCGGAGAACCCGGAGGAAACCCACGCAGACACGGGGAGAACATGGAAACTCCACCCAGATGGGGATTCGAACCGGGAATCCCTAGTGCTGAGAGGCGAACGTGCTAACCACTAAGCCACCATGTCGCCAACTATGGAACAACCTACCCCAATGTATTAGACACTTCAGGTCCACTTTTAAAACTAGTCTTAAACATATATATATATATTCTTTTGCTTTGAACTCAACATTTTACTTTGGTTTTACTGCTTTTGTTTGTTTTACTGTTTTATTGCTTATTAGGGGTGTCTTCAACTAAGGATTTTTATAGTCGAATCTGATTCGTCAGAATTTCCCTATAGTCGACTGATAGTCGAATCATCCAGTTACAATTTCACCACAAGATAGCGCTATAAAGTGTGGGTTTTTAAAAAATATTTTTTTTTATACTTTTTTTGCCTTTTTACTTGTTTTTCTGGAGCACCGTAAAATGGGATCCCCGTTCTGGACTTTTTAAAAAAAAAATATTAACAGAAATTAGGATGATTTTGTTTGACACAAAAGGCTATATATATATAACAAAAACAAGACATACGTTCATGTACATGAAAAAAACTAATGCTTAGCAGCAGCCATGGACACCCCCATGTGGTCAAAATGGTACATTCGACTATGAGGTTCATAGTCGACTACGGTTCTCCGAATCGAATCGTCGAATCAGCGAATATTGCAGCTCACCCCTATTGCTTATATTGTATCACTGATGTATTGTTTCTTGTTTTATGGTTAACTGTACAGTGCATTGTCGCAGCCAGTTTTTAAAGGGCTTTATAAAAAAAGTTGAGTTATATCTTTGTTTACACACCAGGTTAAAGGATTGAGACTAGAGGAACCTACATGTTCTCCTCGTCAATGTCGTTCTCTTCTGTGTTACTAGTGGCTGTGGAGCTTCCGGAAGTGCTGCTGCCATCCAGAGGGTTCACTTCCTCATCCCCGGTGAGACCCTCCACCTCCAGATCACCGTCAGACAGCTCCTTAGGTCATCACAGACAGACAGCAGTTATGACCTCAGGTGACAATGAGGTAATGAGCAGTCATACCTCTACTGTCTCATCACCTGATCTGATTACAGACACTTAATAGATCATTAAACTAAAAACCAACAGCCTCCACCGCCGACTTTTTAACCCCCCCCCCCCCCATGCTGCAACCTGTAGGAAAATCTTTCCACATTATTTTGGTGAGGCTTTAAAATGTGAGCCTCATGAGGTCAGACTGATTCTGGAGGAGAAGCTCCTGTTTCACTTTCTTACATCTTACAGTGAGTTTGATGGATTATGAGTCTTTATGGATGCACAGAGAACATGTCATACAAGATGAGGCCTTCCCTGAACTGTTGCTTTCGGCTTGATATTGAATTGAATATTAATTAATTTTATATATTCCACTTAGGGCGGCACGGTGGCTTAGTGGTTAGCACGTTCTCCTCTCAGCACTAGGGATTCCCGGTTCGAATCCCAATCTGGGTGGAGTTTCCATGTTCTCCCCATGTCTGCGTGGGTTTCCTCCGGGTTCTCCGGTTTCCTCCCACAGTCCAAAAACATGGATCAAGTCCATTGAATTCTCAAAATTGCCCCATTTTAGAGTGTGTCTGTGTGAGTGAGTGTGTGCCCAGCGATGGATTGGCGCCCTGTCCTGGGTCTATCTGCCTAGCGCCTGAGATGTTCTCCCCTGGATGGGCATGGGGAACCCCACCGCGACCCTAATAGAGGATAAAGTGGGAGATAATAAATGAATGAATTTCATATATTCCACTTAGGGCGGCACGGTGGCTTAGTGGTTAGCATGTTCTCTTCTCAGCGCTAGGGATTTCCGGTTCGAATCCCCATCTGGGTGGAGTTTCCATGTTCTCCCCGTGTCTGCGTGGGTTTCCTCCGGGTTCTCCGGTTTCCTCCCACAGTCCAAAAACATGGATCAAGGTCAATTGAGTTCTCCAAATTGCCCCATATAGAGTGTGTTTGTGTGAGTGTGTGCCCAACGACAGATTGGCGCCCTGTCCTGGGTGTATCTGCCCAGCGCCCGAAATCTTCTCCCCTGGATGGGCATGGGGAACCCCCCCCCCTCAATCTGGGTGGAGTTTCCATGTTCTCCCCGTGTCCGCGTAGGTTTCCTCCGGGTTCTCTGGTTTCGTCCCACAGTCCAAAAACATGGATGAAGTCAATTGAATTCTCCAAATTGCCCCATATAGAGTGTGTCTGTGTGAGTGAGTGTGTGTGTGTGAGTGTGTGCCCAGCGACAGATTGGCACCCTGTCCTGGGTGTATCTGCCCAGCGCCCGAAATGTTCTCCCCTGGATGGGCATGGGGACCCCCCCCCGCGTCCCTAATATAGGATGACGCGGAAGATAATGAATGAATGAATATTCCACTTAATCCTCTACTAGGGTCGTTGGGTTTCCCCATACCCATCCAGGGAAGAACGTTTCGGACACTTGCAAGAGCTATCTATCGCTGGGCACATTCACACAAAAACACACTATATGGGGCAATTTAGAGCATTTAATTTACCTGTGTGAGAACATGGAAACTCCACCAAGATCGGGATTCAAACCTGGAAGCCCAGCGCTGAGAGGTGAACATGCTAACCACTAAGCCACAGTGCCTTCTGGCTTGAAAATACATAATTCTATAACATGATTCTTTACTGGAACTATTCATTCAGAGTTCACAAAATGAGATGATGTAATGCATCATTTCTTACATTAGTGTCATCCTGCTCCGTTTTATCCTCCTCATCGTCCTCCTTCTCATCTTTGGTGTCAGGTGCTGTAAGCATGAGTCCATCTTCCAGGGCAGATGTCTTGTCCGAGCGGCTGTCTCGACTGGAGGTGACTGTGATCTGGCAGAGACGCCGGTCAGGTGACGAGCCGCGTGACTTCTGCCGGCGGAAAAGCTCGAGCGCCAACCTCTGAGTCAGACAGACAGCAGACAGCCAATGTTATCATTTAGACCTTGTATCACATTCAGAGGTTAAGTAGTTATATGATCAGGAGGTTATTAAACCTTGGATGTCTTGATGACATTAAAGCTGGGATGTCTTTAAATTCATTCATTCATTATCTTCGCGGTGGGGTTCCCCATGCCTAATGTCTTTAAATTTTTAATAAAAAATATTATAGAAGTGGTGGTGTTTGGGCGGCACGTTCGCCTCTCAGTGCTTGGGATTCCCAGTTCGAATCCCCATCTGGGTGGAGTTTCCATGTTCTCCCCGTGTCTGCGTGGGTTTCCTCCGGGTTCTCCGGTTTCCTCCCACAGTCCAAAAACATGGATCAAGTCAATTGAATTCTCCAAATTGCCCCATATAGTGTGTCTGTGTGAATGAGTGTGTGCCCAGCGATGGATTGATGCCCTTTCCTGGGTCTATCTGCCCAGCGCCCGAAACGTTCTCCCCTGGATGGGCATGGGGAACCCCACCGTGACCCTAATAGAGGATAAAGCGGAAGATAATGAATGAATGAATGCTTTGGTCTCAGTGGTATCTGGTATTCTGCTAAAATGACCAAACGTAAATGTAATCAAATACCCTGCCGTTAGATCAGGCCGATGTTCACATGCTCACCTCCTTCAGGTTGTTGATTTTTTGGATGTAACTGGACTGCGCTGCCTCCAGCTGGCTAATGTACCAGTACTGATCACGGCACTTTTGGAAGAATGTGGGTGATCGAACCTGAAACCTGCAGTACATGACCGGATGCAGCATCAGTTCACAGCATCAGCAGAACTAATTAAAAGCAGTGTACTGGAGACCATAACCCACCTCAGGATCAGTGTGTCGCTCTGCAAGTTCAGATATCCTTCACCGGCCAGCAGATCGAGTCTGAAGAAGCGGTTGTAGCCCCAGCACTCACCCACCTCGAAATCAGACGCAAACTCTCGGATGATGTTCTTGGACGGGTCGTTAGAGGCCTGGTGCACCATCTCCACCCGATATTCGTACCTGCAGCAGCCAGGATTTAGTCAGCAGAATTAAGACACAGAGGACTTCATTTCTGGATGAAGAATTAAAACCAGGTTTACTTGGAGGTTTCGGGGACACCGGCCGACAGCTCCAAAAATACAGAGAGGTAGTTCCCACGAACCACGCCGTTCCCGTCCTAAATCACAAACACACACTGAGTTCCACTTCATCTAAGCTCCATCCATCTGAGAGTGAGAGTGTGACTTACAGGGTAAACCTTGAGCCTCCAGCAGAGTCCTGATACCTGCAGAGGAGGACTGTACACGGGGTCTGCTCTCTGCCTTAGTGTACTGCGCACACGCACACAAACACTATTATAAATCGGGTAGTTCCGGTCCATAAATCTAATTAGCTGAGCTATTTGTTCAGCCGTGACATTATTGACAATAACACACACATCTTACCGCTTCACATTCGTATCAATGTGTGATATACAATACATTATTTTAAATCAAATACCTTAAATAGAAATTCTGATTAATATATACAGCAAGCCGATTCCCAATAAGCCTGTTGTTTATAAATTGTGTTCTCTAATATGGTCACTAGACGGCTCTATTTATTGTTTGAGAACCCATATCCTGTTACTCAGCATTTACTTTAAAAACTGGACTAGATGTCACTAAAGATCAGTTGATTAAAGATTTAGTTTTAAATATTCGTATTTATGGATCAAATCTTGTCTTATTTCCTTAAAAAAGAGATTAATTCCATTAAGATGTCATTTTCAATTAAACTAATAAAACTAAGGCTAAAAGTAGAATTGTATTTTGGTAATAATTTTTAATTGGCTGAAAATGTCTAATTATCAAAAGTACTTTCCAGTCAGAGGGCGTGAATACGCTGACATTTTCAAAAGGCATCATGAAGTGCCGCAGGAGGTCAGGTGCACTTTATTAATCTCCCCAGGGATTAATTCTGAGTATTCTGATTCGTCTAATACATTGGAGTAGGTTGTTCCATAGTTGGTGGCTTAGTGGTTAGCATGTTCGCCTCTCAGCGTTAGGGATTCCTGGTTCGAATCCCCAAACTGGTTTCCTCCTGGTTCTCTGGTTTCCTCCCACAGTCCAAAAACATGGATCAAGTCAATTGAGTCCTCCAAATTGCCCCATGTAGAGTGTGTTTGTGTATGTGTGCGTGTGTGTGTGTGTGCCCAGTGATGGATTGGCGCCCTGTCCTGGGTGTATCTGCCCAGCGCCCGAAACGTTCTCCCCTGGATGGGCATGGGGAACCCCCCCCGCGACCCCAATATAGGATAAAGCATTAGATAATAGATGGATGGATGGAATATTGTGTGTGCTATGTGAGATGTCTACAAACTTTTGTTCTTGTGTAATAGAGAGGATTAGCACATCACTACCTGAAGTTTGCCAGAACAAACGTGCTGGAGTCATAAGCAGGAACCAGCTCACTGAGGGGGAAGCAAAAAGTCAGAGAGAGACAGGTGAGAATGTGATCGTATGTCAGAGAGTCAGACAGACAGGTGAGAATGTTCCTTCAAAGTAAGTTCAAGTTCAAGTTATTTATTTATGTCGCGCTTTTTACAACAGTACATTGTCACAAATTAAACCCCCAAAGAGCAAGCCGAAGCGACAGTGGCAAGAAAAAACTCCCTGTTATGTTGTTATTCAAGGAAGAAACCTTGTGAGGACCAAGACTCAGTGGGGGACTCATCCTCCTTGAGCGGCCAGGCAGCAAAAACAGTGTAGGACAGCTATGTACAGATATTTAAACAAATGCTTTTTACAAAACATATGTGAAAAAACTCTAACAAGAGTCGAAGAAAACTATATGTGAGTCCATTAGGGGGCGTCCTGCAGGACCGCCAGTCCAATTAATATTCAGTAAAAAAGGTATCTTTGTACTGAACTCATGTTCATCTCCGATGGTCCTCTGTTAGCATTTCAATATTTTAATAGCAAATATTAATGGAACTTATAAAAGATAATGGTGGCTTAGTGGTTTAGCATGTTCTCCTCTCAGCACTAGGGATTCCCGGTTCGAATCCCCATCTGGGTGGAGTTTCCATGTTCTCCCCGTGTCCACATGGGTTTCCTCCGGGTTCTCCGGTTTTCTCCCACAGTCCAAAAACATGGATCAAATCAATTGAATTCTCCAAATTGCCCCATATAGAGTGTGTCTGTGTGAGTGAGTGTGTGCCCAGCAATAGATTGGCGTCCTGTCCTGGGTGTATCTGCCCAGCGCCTGAAATGTTCTCCCCTGGATGGGCATGGGGGAACCCCCCCGCAACCCTAATAGAGGATAAAGTGGAAGATAATGGATGGCTGGATAAAAGATAACACAATGTGACGTGAACTACAAGGTCAATTCAATGTGCACCTGTCCAGGGTTGAATTTCATGGCAAGGACAAAGGTCAACCCAACCCTCACCTCCAAATGAGCCTTTTAAAGCTGCGCTATGTGACTTCTGGAAGTTGTGAGGTACCTGGTAAAGTCCGGTGGTACAGGGGTGGTAACGAAGGACTGCATGGGCTTCCGGTGGACCTGCTGGAACATGAGCAGGATCTCTGGGCTTTTTGAGATCAGCTCACTTTTACTGCATGAACGCAGCTGCAATACACACACACACACAGACACAGACACACACACACACAGACACATAAACCATCTGCAGGCCTCAGGTACAGTGTAATGCTGACAGGCTTTGGAACACTACACATTCACATCAGACCATCTCCAGTTATTATGAACAGATATGATGTGAATCTAATCTAGTGCTTCTCAAATAGTGGGGCGGGGTGTCTGGGGGGGCGGATAACAAGAAATCACAGAGCAAGCGATATTAAGTGTACTGAACAAACCCTCAAGAGACAACATGGAGAAATATTTAACAGACATGAGGAGAGAAAGGCGGAGAGAGACGAAGATAATGAGAGCAACAAAAGTCAACCGAAAGTTAAAACGAGGAAAGCGTATGTAGCGCCTGGCGTCACTGTAACTGTAACTTCACTGTAACTAAAGGTGGGAGACGAAGAAAGACCGACGTGTCTTCTGTGTCTTTAAATGTTGGCAGCAGACAGCGTGAAGCCAAATAAATGAAGGCGTCACTTAAAGACATTACACCCCAATCACGCTGATAATCGCTTGAGTTTTTAATCGTAAACGTGACGAGTATAACCAGCAATTATAACGCTTTATGAAAGCTACTTCAGAAAAGCTGTGCGCTGCAAAACGGGCGTGTTGGAGACATCAGTTCTGACTTCCTCAAAAAAAAAAACGCACAAATTGTTGTATTCATTTTTGTTTTGTAGGTTAATGTTAATAAATTGAGCTCCTGAATTAATGTTGCTGGTGAATTTGAATTTATTATTATTTATTGATTTTATTTCATTTATTTTTTCTATTTTTTCAGTATCAAATGCCAGTCAGTTCAAAAATGTTTCTAGTTTAAATAAGGATTTCATTCGTTTCTGTTACAAACTAAAAAAAAAAGTTAATAAAATTATTCTTTGTTCTAAGTTGATCAATATTTCTTTCTTTTTTGTTTTCTTTATTGTTAATAAGGAGACGTTGTTATAAACGAGGTATACTTAGAACAAATTTATAGACAAATCGTACTACAGTGGGCGTGTAAAAATTCTTTTTCATTCTATTTTGTCATGTACAAAAAGTTTTCTTCTTCCTAGGGGGGGCTTAACAGAAAATAATTGAGAAGCACTGATCTAATCTAATAATCAGCTTTTGGGTCAAACCTGATGCTCCACTTCTTGCAGGAGAGACTCCAACAGCTCTGTCTCCTGAGTCAGGGATGTCTTCTGACCTGGAACACAACAAACACATTCAGAACAGGTCCATCAAAATTTAATGAATACAAAGGGGGTGGAGTTACCCATGAGCGTTATTAGCTTGTTTTTCAGCTGGTTATCGAGTCGTGCAATCATCATTTCTACAGCGTTTCGGATCTCCCTCACACGCTCATCCTTTGCGCCGCGAACAGCCTCCACGTTCTTCTCCTGCACACACACACACACACACACACACACACACACACACACACACACAAAAACAGTTATAGCCATCTCTGATATTGTGTAGATTTTGGTTTTGAAATTTTAAATAGTTGAAAGTTTAATGAAGAGATTGTGTTGTGAATTGACAATTTTATTAAATTTTCATTTAACGGTGCCTTAGTGGTTAGCATGTTCTCCTCTCAGCGCTAGGGATTCCCGGTTCGAATCCCCATCTGGGTGGAGTTTCCATGTTCTCCCCGTGTCTGATTTTTCCTCCGGGTTCTTATTTTTTCCTCCCACAGTCCAAAAACATGGATCAAGTCAAAATTGAATTCTAGTTTAAATTTCCCCATATAGAGTGTGTCTGTGTGAGTGAGTGAGTGTGTGCCCAGCGATGGATTGGCGCCCTGTTTTGTTTTCTATTGCCCAGCGAGACATTCTCCGCTGGATGGGCATTAGAACCCCACCGCGACTAATCAGAGGATAAAGCGGGAGATAAAATGAATGAATATTGTAGTCAGGGTGCGTCGTTAGACCTGGGGGGGGGCTATAGCCCCACAAAATGTTTTTCAGTTGCCCCGAAGGGGGGGGGGCTTAAAATGAGAGCAGCTTTCTCTGGGCAGCCTCTCCTCCAGCAGCGGGACTGAATGATGGAGTCACCGTCAGCTGTTTGTGCTTCCAAGCTCTGTGTGTGTTTGAGGGATGTTTCTGACTTGAGGGACAGAATTTTTTTCCGCCAGTATCGGGAGTAAAGTTACGGTAAAACTGTATCTTGGCTGCTTCTCAGTTTTCAGATTACCGTCAGTTGTTTTTCTGAAGGCTGGCAAACTCGTCGCAAAGTCACGGTATTTCAAAGTAAAACATTTTAAATCTGACTCATCAAAGGATTCATCCTTTTCGCCGCGAAAGCTCAGTTCTTCTATTCAAACATTTTCACAAACACACCATCACACACATTACAACACACACACACTCCACTGCTGACAAAACAGTTATAGCCATATATTGCGTAGATTTTGATCAGGGTATATTAGGTTTGAAACTTTAAATAGTTGAAAGTTTAAGCACGATTTGTTTCATTGCTAGGGAATAACATAAATATCTGGCTGTAAAGAGCAGTTTCTCATGTTTTCAGAAACCGTGTGAAGGCGCGTGGGTCCTCCGGGTTTCTCCGGTTTGCACAGTCCAAAAACATGGATCAAATTTTGAATTCTCAAAATTGCCCCAGATTAGAGTGTGTATGTGTGAGTGAGTGTGTGCCTTTAGCAAATGGATTTTCGCCCTGTCCTGGGTCTATCTGAACTGAAGTGCTAATGTAATTTCATTTTCTCCATATAAGTAATAAACCCAACCGCAACATTTAGAGGACAAAAGTTTGAGAAAATGGATGAATGAACTAATTCATGAAAATAAAATTAATTTTTGAAAAATTAAAAGAGGACAGAGGCCTCTTTTTTTTTAAAGAGTAAATAAGGGATCTGGGCTAAAGCCCCTGATGTTTCTAAACTCTAAAAACACCCCTGGTTGTAGTGACATCACACATGACCTGACCGAACTTCATCATGCAGAACTGAGAGCTGAAATTAAAACACTTAGCTCTGTCTCCCTCTAGTGGATGATTCATGCACTGTACATGAACTACTAAAACTTGCATCAGGTGGGTCTCCATCATGATTTAATCGTACAGCTTAGTCTTAGTGTCATGTGACCTACCACTTCCTGCACTAGGCTGATCAGTTCCATGAGGCGACGGCGCAGTTTGGCCACTTCTTCATTGACCTTGTTCACATGCTGCTCATAGATTTCCGCCAGTGGCTTAAACATGTGTCCTCCGTGCTGGGGGTGGAAATACATATACAGGGTTGAACTTTTAAATTTAACTGTACACCAAGATGCAGCTGCAATTTTAAAAAGGGCTTACCATCCCTCCCCACAGCGCACACTGGTGACATATGCACTTCTTACAGGTCCAACAGAAGACGCTGAGCTTCTCATGGTGGTTCTCACACCTGCAGTTAAATCTAATGTTAGTTTATATTTACAGATAAGAAAAAGTTCCAACCAGAACCGGAGGCGAAACTATAGACCAAATAGACATCATGTACCTCCGGCGATTTGAACGTCAGAACCATGCAAAGAAAAGAAGTTCTTAAATCTTAAAATAAAAACTAAAGCTGCACTTTCACCTTCTCTCTCTCTCTCTCAATTTCAATTTCAATTTAAAAGCTTTATTTGCATGACAAATTATACATTCGTGATGCACAAAGCTGGTTTACAAAATAAAATAAAAATAAAAAACAACTACAAATTTACAAAATTACAAAAATGTACATAGTATACAAATACAATGAAGTATGATATACATATAAATAAATATTCATTCATTCATTGATTATCTCCCGCTTTATCCTCTATTAGGGTCGCGGTGGGGTTCCCCATGCCCATCCAGGGGAGAACGTCTCGGGCGCTGGGCAGATAGACCCAGCGCCAATCCATCGCTGGGTACACACTCACTCACTCAAACACACTCTATATGGGGCAATTTTGAGAACTCAATTGACTTGATCCATGTTTTTGGACTGTGGGAGGAAACCGGAGAACCCGGAGGAAACCCACGCAGACACGGGGAGAACATGGAAACCGGGAATCCCTAGTGCTGAGAGGGGAACGTGCTAACCACTAAGCCACCGTGCCGCCTAAATAAATATTTAAAATATAATTAGAGTTGTGTGTGTTGGTTGGTTTGGTCACTCTCTGTCCCTCTCCTGGTGGCAGGTGTATGTATACAGTGCTGCCAGTACACAGCTCTCCCTGTGTTCCCCCACTATGTGGGGCAGTTTTTGGGTGGGGGTGAGGGAGGTGCAGTTGGAGATGATGTGTGTGAGTTTGTTGTAGTATTTTTCTCTGATGTCGGTGTATCTGGTGCATTCGGTGAGGAAGTGCAGCTCTGTCTCGGTTCTGTTCAGGGGACATCGCTGACACACCCTCTTCTCTCGGGGCAGCCAGGTCTGCCGGTGTCGCCCCGTCTCGATGGCCAGCTGATGAGCGCTGAGTCTGTACCTGGTCAGGGCGTGTCTCGGTCCGGGGTCCGTCACACGGCTCAGATAGGCTGCCGGTGTGTACGGCCGCTTTAAGGTCAGATAACACTCCATTTTACTCTGGGACTGACTTTCAGTTTCCCACTGCTTTAAATAATTATCTTTGAGTGTTTTGGTGATTTGGTTGGTCCGAATCGGGACTGAGACTTGACCCTGACCCTGAGTCTGTGGTGTGTGAGTGTGTGAGTGAGTCTGTGGTGTGTGAGTGTGTGTGAGTGAGTGTGTGTGTGTGAGTCTGTGGTGTGTGAGTGTGTGTGAGTGTGTGTGTGGTGTGTGAGTCTGTGGTGTGTGAGTGTGTGTGAGTGTGTCTGTGGTGTGCGAGTGTGTGTGTGCGAGTGTGTGTGTGTGAGTGTGTGTGTGGTGTGTGAGTCTGTGGTGTGTGAGTGTGTGTGAGTGTGTGTGTGGAGTGTGAGTGTGTGTGTGTGTGTGTGTGTGTGGGTGTGTGTGGTGTGTGAGTGTGTGTGAGTGTGGTGTGTGTGTGGTGTGTGAGTGGTGTGTGAGTGTGTGTGAGTGTGTGTGAGTGTGTGTGAGTGTGTGTGAGTGTGTGTGAGAGTGGTGTGTGAGGTGTGTGTGAGGTGTGTGTGAGGTGTGGTGTGTGTGTGGTGTGTGTGTGGTGTGTGAGTGTGTGTGAGTGTGTGTGAGTGTGTGTGAGTGTGTGTGAGTGTGTGTGTGTGTGTGTGTGTGGTGTGTGAGTGTGTGTGTGGTGTGTGTGTGTGGTGCTGCAGTGACTCAGGATCAGTTGGATGAGGGGACTGGTGTGTGTGCTCATCCCTTGAGATTGCAGAACTTTATATCTCCCGGTCTCTCCCTGTCTCTCTCTCTCTCTCTCTCTCTGTCTCTCCTCTCTCTGACTCCCTCTCTCTCTCACTCTGACTCCCGGTCTCTCTCTCTCTCTCTCTCCCCTGACTCCCTCTCTCTCCCTCTCTGACTCCCTCTCTGACTCTCTCACTCTGACTCTCTCTCTCTCTCTCTCTCCTTTCGTCTCTCTCTGCTCTGTCTCTCCCTGTCTCTCCCTGTCTCTCTCTCTCTGTCTCTTTCCCTGATTCTCCGTCTGTCTTCTCCCCTAAATGTCTCTCCCTCCGTCTGAAAGGGCCCAGGTCTCTCTCTCTGTCCCTGTCTCTCTCTCTCTCTCTCTGTCTCTCTCTCCCTCTGTCTCTCAGTGTCTCCTCCTGCTGTCTGATTCTCCTCTCCCCGTCTCTCTCTCTCCCTCAGTCTCCATCTGTCTCCGTCTGTCTCTCCCTCTGTCTCTCCCTCTGTCTCTCCCTCTGTCTCTCCCTCTGTCTCTCTCCCTGTCTCTCTCTCTCCCTGTCTCTCTCTCTCCCTGTCTCTCTCTCTCCCTGTCTCTCTCTCTCCCTGTCTCTCTCTGACTCCTTTCGTTCATGCTGAATGATGTAATGATGAAGTGAATATACATGTCATAATCTCTGAACCACAGGTTTTTTGTGATTATAATTCATCACTTCATCCATGCGGTTAAATGAAATGATGAACAGTGATGGGGTGAAAGGGCAGATAGGTGCTACGCTCACTTGTCCTTGTCGTTCTCCTCGTGTTTGGAGAGATTACAAAGATGCAGTGTGTCCAACTGCTGGGTGATTTCCTCCGCCCACCGACAGTTCACAAGCTCCCTCAGCTGCAATGGAGCGCTGCGCACACACACACACACACACACACACACAACACACAAAACACACACAAAGAAACAGTCTGAAATTGCAGAACTATAAGGTTCATCTTTATGGTCCATGCAACTAAAAAGTTCCAGCTGATTAACACTGGACCCCTCATTGCAGTAGGTGAACAGCGGACGAGGGAAGGAGAAATTAAAGTGTAACTTACCGACAGTGTGGACACTGAGCTCTCTGTTCTGTTAGCCATCGCTTTAAACACAAACACACACAATTTGAATTGATGAATTATTAAAACCTCTCTTTTGTAATAAAGCAGAATCACAGCTGTGATTGACTTTAATGCTTGAAGAAGATGATTTTCATTTACACACAATACAGAGCTTTCTGTGATGTCATAACTGTTATGTAAATCTACATGGGATGGTCCTAAAGTTAGAAATATAAAAAAATAAAAAAAAAAAATTTATATTTCAAAAATTCCATTATAATATATATATGAAAACTTGTATATTATTTATTATTCATTCATTACTAACAGACCAGATGTTACGATTTTCAAATGTTCGTGTTATATATTTATATTACTATTAAGTGACAACTAATGAAAAACCCAAATTCAGTATTACATACAGTATTATATATACACTACAGTAGCATCTCTTATATAATAATGAATCAATACCTGATTCGACGATGTTCGAGACCGTAGTTAACTATGAACTCATGGAGCAGCACCATTTTAATGGGGGTCGTCAGGCTGCGTCATCCAAAGACAGTATTGCCGCAAGTCCACACTGCTCTCAAATAAAATCATCCCTGTTAAAATAAACATAGCACTCGAGCAGAAAAACCTATTGTACTTTTTTAAAAATCCGCTTATATATCTTGTGGTGAAATTTTTTTCTATCAGTGCTGGGCAATCTGAAGAATGACTATGAAAATCCTTTTTTAATAGTAATTTTTATATAGTGTTCCTTACTGTATTATATGTCTTGTACATAATTGTGATTTTTTTTTAAATATATATATATTCTGATTTCTATTTCTATTATAATAATATTTTTTTTATGACATCTCTTAAATAGATATATTAGATATTTTTAACTTTCTCTCTTAGTCTCATATATATATATATATATATATAGGCGGCACGGTGGCTTAGTGGTTAGCATGTTCTCCTCTCAGCGCTAGGGATTTCCGGTTCGAATCCCCATCTGGGTGGAGTTTCCATGTTCTCGCCGTGTCCGTGTGGGTTTCCTCCGGGTTCTCCGGTTTCCTCCCACAGTCCAAAAACATGGATCAAGTCAATTGAATTCTCAAAAAATTGCCCCATATAGTGTGTCTGTGTGAGTGAGTGTGTGCCCAGCGATGGATTAGCGCCCTGTCCTGGGTCTATCTGCCCAGCGCCCGAGATGTTCTCCCCTGGATGAGCATGGGGAACCCCACTGCGACCCTAATAGATTATAAAGCGGGAGATAATGAATGAATGAATGAATGAATAATATATATATATATATATATATATATATATATATATATATATATATATATATATATATATATATATATATATATATAGTTAAAGACACAGCCTTTTCAGACTAAATCCACGTTAACACAGCAATGACTTAGTCCCTATTATGTTTTTTCTTAAATAGATATGAGTTAGTTTGTGTGTGTGTGTGTGTGTGTGTGTGTATGCACTGACCCGGATGCAGCTGAAGCAACACAGTTTGGAGCAGTGTGGACACAGACGAGCATCTCGCAGCTTCTCCATACAAATGAAGCATCGGAACACTTCAGCGATACTCTGTAGTTCAGAAAAGAACATTTGAGTTTCCAGTAAACAATGTGACATAGAATTCCATACAGCACACTGACCTCAACACTCTGCTCATCCATGTTAGCCAGATTAACCTCCCACCACCAGATCGAGATTTATCTTCTGAGGAAGCTTTAGAAACACAATCGGGATCACTGTGTGGGAAAAAAAAAAAACATCCATCAATAAACAGAACAATAAAGTTACTGTAAACTCATTAACGTAAAGGTCACAGTCCCAAAATATAATGAAAGAACATCCTGACTCCATTGTTGAGACAGAACATTGGAAAGAGTGTATGTGGGGGTTCCAGCTCATTTAGTTCACTGGTGTCAGTGCCAGCTGTCATATAAACACTAAAGCATAGGTGTCAGACTCAAGGCCCGCAGGCCGGATAGAACATTTTACATTGATCTATCATCATCATTATTAATGGCCTGGTGAAATGGGTTTTTTTGGACCGTGTTCATATATTAAATTAGTCAGATTTTTATGAAGAGCAGAAATATTTTAAAATATCTAAAGCTTGAGTTTATGTTTCTAAAATGACCCAGGAGCAAAAAAAAAATAACAGAATGTTTTGATTTGTTATTTACGAAGCCCCTAAAGTGACATAGAAGAAAAAGTTTTGCAAGATCTCGCAATAGTTATATTTATATTTATTGTGAGATCTCGCCATAGTTTATTATAAATTGATGTACTTTCAGGTCAGTTTCCGGGTCAACAACAATAAACGATCACAATGGAGAACGTTCATCCGTGGAAAAGTTTTGAGTTTTATTTTGTGATTGGCTTACAATATAAAGACATCGAATCAGTGCTGGCCCGTAAACACGGTTTTCGTAAAAGTGAGTGTTATGTTCCAATAAAATGGTCAGAAGTCGGCGACTTTGTTCCAAAAGAACTTAATGCGTTTTAATGAATAGACAAACAAGTGTTCAGGAAAAATCATCAATGACAGACGACTGCGATTGATGAGAGAGCTCTGAATTCTCAAAGATCCCGCTTCGGTATATAATCCTTGGGTGGGCTGTCCTTCTGTATGTGGATGAGTGTGAATGGACCTTCCATATATGGTGGGGACTTCCTGAGCCCCAGTCTCACTATTACACTTAACGACTGTTACCTGCCCCCTAAGTCTACAGCTCCCCCTGTGATCGGACACCCCTGCACTTTGCCATGCTCGTCCCGCAACTGGACATTCTTACAATTATACACGCTTATCCCGCAAATGACCATTCCCTCCGTTCCCTGCAGTCATTAAGCAGTTGTTTGAACTATATGAAATAGTAAATGTCATTACAAAAATAAAGAGCATTAGGAAGTATAACAAAAACCTTACAAATAATGCAATTCATGTCTTTTTATGTTTAATAAATTCCAACACGAGAGACACCTGAAGCGACTACTTAATGCAAGCGGACCGCGTTAGTTTTGTGAGATATCGCAAGATCTCACATTAACTTTTGCGAGATCTCACAATAAATATAAATGCAAATATAAATGCAAATAAATATAAAAAGTTATTTCGAGATCTCACATTATATTTTTTTTCTTCCATGTCACTTTAGGGGCTCCGTAGTTATTTGTACTTTTGTAGAAACACAAAATTATTTTGATTTAATTTTTTCATGTTTTTTGGGGGGGGGGCGGCACGGTGGCTTAGTGGTTAGCACGTTCGCCTCTCAGCATTAGGGATTCCCGGTTCGAATCCCAATCTGGGTGGAGTTTCTATGTTCTCCCCTTGTCCGTGTGGGTTTCCTCCGGGTTCTCCGATTTCCACAGTCCTAAAACATGGATCAAGTCAATTGAATTCTCCAAAATTGCCCCATATAGAGTGTGTTTGTGTGAGTGAGTGTGTGCCCAGCGATGGATTGGCGCCCTGTCCTGGGTGTATCTGCCCAGCGCCCGAGACGTTCTCCCCTGGATGGGCATGGGGAACCCCACCCCCCACGCGACCCTAATAGAGAATAAAAGTGGAAGATAATGAATGAATGTTTTTTGGACCATGTTCTTAGTTGTATCTTTTATCATTTTTGATATTTTTATAGAGAGCAAAGTATTTCAGCTATATACAGTTGAAGTTTATTTATTGTGGAATTATATTACTGTCAGTTTTTAATTCCTATCTATGGAAAACATTTGCTTTCAGTGTGTTCATCCATTCATTATCTCCCGCTTTATCCTCTATTAGGGTCACGGTGGGTTCTCCATGCCCATCCAGTGGAGAACGTCTCGCGCGCTGGGCAGATACACCCAGAACAGGGCGCCAATCCATCGCTGGGTACACACTCACTCACATAGACACAATCTATATGGGGCAATTTAGAGAACTCAATTAATTTGATCCATGTTTTTGGACTGTGGGAGGAAACCGGAGAACCCGGAGGAAACCCACGCGGACACGGGGAGAACATGGAAACTCCACCCAGATGGGGATTCGAACCGGGAATCCCTAGTACTGAGAGGAGAACATGCTAAACCACTAAGCCACCCTCAGTGTGTTCAGTAAATGTTTATTCTGTTTGGCCTGCGACCTAATGTGGGCTTTGAGTTTGACATCCCTGCACTAATGCATCACTGAGGCGGTCTGTCCGGTTTGGGGTCAGTGATATAGAGAGATGTCCAGCTGGGTTTGTCTAAAGAAGAACCGACCTGTCGGAGGATTTAAAGCTTTCCCAAACTGTTAAAACCGAGATTGAAAATACAGGTTTGCCGTACATTCCAATTAATCACTTCGAATGTTGGACGTCAGGTTAAAAGAACGTTCTTCAATTCCAAATCAAAAGGTTAATGTGTCGAGTGAAAAAACGAACTATTTAAGTAAAAACCGGATAATTAAGACTTACCGTTCGGGCTAACCGCTCACCTGGAGGGATTTTTGCTCTTATACCCACCCGTTTTCAGGCAAATTCTACTCCGCTAGAATTCACGGTCCAATCACCTGGCGGGTTGGGAGACAAAGCTCTTAACCGATTGGACAATTCAGACAAGAAGGCGGGATCGAACGCAGAGCTGGTGGGAATAGAATTTCAGTAATCAATATTTCGGTTAAGCCTTAAATGAAGGTAAATTCCTCGCGCTGCAGCGGTAACTTTGTTCCAGAGCTTTAAATATGACCGCGTTCCATAAAACTCACCGACTTTTAGATTCACAGAGAATAAAAATTAATAAAGCTTTCTCCGCCGCTCGCTTGCTAAGCTAATCATACAAACACACAGAACCCGACTGCGGCACTCGCCTGTCAATGTGTGTCGCTATGGGAACCCACGACAGCCAATCGCAGCGTTTGATTAAATAATAACAACCAATAACGGACTTACTGAGGAAGAAGAGGCGGGGCTTTTTAGATTTCTTTGGATAAATATGACTTGGATAAGAATATACATTATAATTATTTATTTCCATTATTTTGATACCTTTGTATGTCTAAGGGCGCACGGTGGCTTAGTGGTTAGCACGTTCTCCTCTCAGCGCTAGGGGTTCCCGGTTCGAATCCCCATCTGGGTGGAGTTTCCATGTTCTCCCCGTGTCCGCGTGGGTTTCCTCCGGGTTCCTCCCACAGTCCAAAAACATGGATCAAGTCAATTGAATTCTCAAAATTGCCCCATATAGAGTGTGTCTGTGTGAGTGAGTGTGTGTCCAGTGATAGATTGGCGCCCTGTCCTGGGTGTATCTGCCCAGCGCCCGAGACGTTCTCCCCTGGATGGGCATGGGGAACCCCCCCGCACGACCCTAATAGAGGATAAAAGTGGAAGATAATGAATGTTTTTTGGACCATGTTCTTAGTTGTATCTTTTATCATTTTTGATATTTTTATAGAGAGCAAAGTATTTCAGCTATATACAGTTGAAGTTTATTTATTGTGGAATTCCTATCTATGGAAAACGGCGGCACGGTGGCTTAGTGGTTAGCACGTTCGCCTCTCAGCGCTCAGCAGTGGAGTTTCCATGTTCTCCCCGTGTCTGCGTGGGTTTCCTCCGGGTTCTCCGGTTTCCTCCCACAGTCCAAAAACATGGATCAAGTCAATTGAATTCTCAAAATTGCCCCATATAGAGTGTGTCTGTGTGAGTGAGTGTGTGCCCAGCGATGGATTGGCGCCCTGTCCTGGGTGTATCTGCCGAGCGCCCGAGACGTTCTCCCCTGGATGGGCATGAGGAACCCCACCCTAATAGAGGATAAAGCGGGAGATAATGGATGGATGGATCTATGGAAAACATTTGCTTTCAGTGTGTTCAGTAAATGTTTATTCTGTTTGGCCTGCGACCTAATGGGCTTTGAGTTTGACATCCCTGCACTAATGCATCACTGAGGCGGTCTGTCCGGTTTGGGGTCAGTGATATAGAGAGATGTCCAGCTGGGTTTGTCTAAAGAAGAACCGACCTGTCGGAGGATTTAAAGCTTTCCCAAACTGTTAAAACCGAGATTGAAAATATAGGTTTGCCGTACATTCCAATTAATCACTTCGAATGTTGGACGTCAGGTTAAAAGAACGTTCTTCAATTCCAAATCAAAAGGTTAATGTGTCGAGTGAAAAAAACGAACTATTTAAGTAAAAACCGGATAATAAAGACTTACCGTTCGGGCTAACCGCTCACCTGGAGGGATTTTTGCTCTTACACCCACCCGTTTTCAGGCAAATTCTACTCCGCTAGAATTCACGGTCCAATCACCTGGCGGGTTGGGAGACAAAGCTCTTAACCGATTGGACAATTCAGACAAGAAGGCGGGATCGAACGCAGAGCTGGTGGGAATAGAATTTCAGTAATCAATATTTCGGTTAAGCCTTAAATGAAGGTAAATTCCTCGCGCTGCAGCGGTAACTCTGTTCCAGAGCTTTAAATATGACCGCGTTCCATAAAACTCACCGACTTTTAGATTCACAGAGAATAAAAATTAATAAAGCTTTCTCCGCCGCTCGCTTGCTAAGCTAATCATACAAACACACAGAACCCGACTGCGGCACTCGCCTGTCAATGTGTGTCGCTATGGGAACCCACGACAGCCAATCGCAGCGTTTGATTAAATAATAACAACCAATAACGGACTTACTGAGGAAGAAGAGGCGGGGCTTTTTAGATTTCTTTGGATAAATATGACTTGGATAAGAATATACATTATAATTATTTATTTCCATTATTTTGATACCTTTGTATGTCTAAGGGCGCACGGTGGCTTAGTGGTTAGCACGTTCTCCTCTCAGCGCTAGGGGTTCCCGGTTCGAATCCCCATCTGGGTGGAGTTTCCATGTTCTCCCCGTGTCTGCGTGGGTTTCCTCCGGGTTCTCCGGTTTCCTCCCACAGTCCAAAAACATAGATCAAGTCAATTGAGTTCTCCAAATTGCCCCATATAGAGTGTGTATGTGTGAGTGAGTGTGTGCCCAGCGATGGATTGGCACCCTGTCCTGGGTGTATCTGCCCAGCGCCCGAGACGTTCTCCCCTGGATGGGCATGGGGAACCCCACCGCGACCCTAATAGAGGATAAAGCGGGAGATAATGAAGGAATGAATAAATGTATGTAGTTATCGTTATCTGGTTATTATGATTAATGTTATTAAAAAGAGCAGATACTGCCAGTAGGTCCATGTTCTCTTCAAGAAGAACCTCCATCCTCTAATGGAAGGTATAGGGTAAATTACAGCACTCCCTGAACAGCAGTGGGGCATATTTCATTCCTTCATTATCTCCCGCTTTATCCTCTATTAGGGTCACGGTGGGGTTCCCCATGCCCATCCAGGGGAGAACGTCTCAGGCGCTGGGCAGATAGACCCAGGACAGGGCGCCAATCCATCGCTGGGCACACACTCACTCACACAGAAACACTCTATATGGGGCAATTTTGGAGAACTCAATTGACTTGATCCATGTTTTTGGACTGTGGGAGGAAACCGGAGAACCCGGAGGAAACCCACGCAGACACGGGGAGAAACATGGAAACTCCACCCAGATGGGGATTCGAACCGGGAATCCCTAGCGCTGAGAGGAGAACATGCTAAACACTAAGCCACCGTGCCGCTGGGGCATATTTGAAGGGCAAAAATCAAGAAGAGCCTTAAGGATTTTCCATCCATCCATGGGGTTCCCCATGCCCATCCAGGGGAGAACGTCTCGGGCGCTGGGCAGATAGACCCAGGACAGGGCGCCAATCTATCGCTGGGCACACACTCACTCACACAAACACACTCTATATGGGGCAATTTGGAGAACTCAATTGACTTGATCCATGTTTTTGGACTGTGGGAGGAAACCGCAGAACCCGAAGGAAACCCACGCAGACACGAGAAAACATGGAAACGCCACCCAGATTGGGATTCGAACCGGGAATCCCTTGCGCTGAGAGGAGAATGTGCTCCTTAGGAATTTTCAAGTCACATAAATAAAAGCAGGGTGGCACGATGGCTTAGTGTTTAGCATGTTCGCCTTTCAGCGCTCGGGATCAAAGTTTGAATCCCAATCTAAGTGGAGTTTCCATATTCTCCCCCTGTCCACATGGTTTTCCTTTGGGTTCTCCAGTTTCCTCCTGCAGTCCAAAAGAATGGATTCAAGGTAAAGTGAATGCTCTAAATAGCCCCATATAGTATGTATTTGTGTGTCCAGAGTGTATCTGCCCAGTACCCGAAACGTTCCCCCCGTGCAACACTAATAAAGGATTAAGCAGAAGATAATAAATAAATATATAAATAAAAGCAGTAATAATTAAAGCTAAACTAAATGGAGTTTTGGCGGCACAGTGGCTTAGTGCTTAGCATGTTCTCCTCTCATTCCTGCATTCAGTGCACTTAGCACTTCTTACACAAAGGAGTGTCCAGCTACTTTTGGTCATGAAGTAACACTCTATATTAGGACCCGACCGATATGAACAATAATATGAACAGTCACGTATTAAAATATTTTATTTACATGATTTTTAGGGGCGGCACGGTGGCTTAGTGGTTAGCACGTTCGCCTCTCAGCGCCAGGGATTCCCGGTTCGAATCCCCATCTGGGTGGAGTTTCCATGTTCTCTCCGTGTCCGCATGGGTTTCCTCCGGGTTCTCCGGTTTCCTCCTACAGTCCAAAAACATGGATCAAGTTAATTGACTTCTCTAAATTGCCCCATATAGAGTGTGTGCTTGAGTGTGTGAGTGAGTGAGTGTGTGCCCAGCGATGGATTGGCGCCCTGTCCTGGGTCTATCTGCCCAGCGCCCGAGACGTTCTCCCCTGGATGGGCATGGGGAACCCCACCGCGACCCTAATAGAGGATAAAGCGGAGAGATAATGAATGAATGAATGAATGAATAAATGGAGTTTTAGTTGAAAGGACCCACAGTAAATGTAACGAGTGAAAAAAAGAAAAGAGACTTTGTTCTCCTGAAGGTGTTTCAGCTCTCCAGAGATCCAGCGACCCGTATCCTAAAGTAAAAGCGCCCGGAGACGAGCAGGAACCCAATCCCAAATGATCTCCAACAAATTAGTGCATTCAGGTTAAAAACCATGAAACCAAAAATCACTCTGGAAATAAGAGACAGCCAAAAGTATGTGGGCATTGGCTTTCTGAGTGTGTTCTTAAAGCAGCGTTGTTCATTTGAAATCATACAGAAACTTTATGATCGTTACAGAGTTTATTACATCAACATATACAATCAACACTGAAATGTTAAATAAATCATTTCTGTACCACTGATTTAAAATATTATACATGTATCCCTATTAATACACACACACACACACACACACACAAACCTGCATGCGCGAAGTGAATCCATAATTTGCTAGTTGATTTAACCTTGATATTATTATCAGTAATTGAAACATGAACATCAGAAATGTTTAATATTAAATTATTCAGTGTTACACTTACTCACATCAAACCCTTTAGTCACTACGTATTCGCAGGGTGTATGTGTAGTGCAGAAGCAGCTGCCTGGGGATCCCTCAGTGTTTTGATAACAGATGATGGTGGCAGATTAGTGGATTTATATTATACACTCCTATCATTAATCATTTTGAAATTCAATTTCAATAATAACCTGTCTGTGATGTAATGCTGCCGCATGAAAGGAGCCTCCACGGAGATGTGGAGCTGAATGATGTTAATTGATTGGTTAATGAACCACAAAGAGCCCAGAACCAGTTCATCTTGAAGTTACATATTGAGAAACATAAAACCAAATGAGCCCTGGTTAAAAAAAGAATCTAAATTCGATTTAAAAATTCTGCCCTCTAGTGTCACAGAGCTGTAACTCACAAACACTTTACATAAAGCAAGTATGTTAATTCTTCACCATTAAATTACATTGTGACTAATATTTCAATCTCAGGTTATTGAAAGTTAGTTCAATACTCTATTTTGATTGGCTCATTTCTGTGTGCTCTTGTGGAATTCACTTTTAAAGCTTTAAAATAATTTTCAAGTCAAATTGTCTTATCAAATGACCGATGTGTTCAGTGAATAGAAGGGAGATAATCCATAGTAAACTGGTCATTGATGTAAATGAACCCTACTCTGTGGGACATCACCCTGGAGTCCTGCATCACTTTCCATTACTCTTTACTTAACAAACTAACTGCTGCAGCAGTGGGATTTTAACTAATTACTGTTACTGTTTTATTACAATGTTCTGTCAGCACTACGCGGTTCTGAAACTCCACGTCTGAGTTTGTGTACAGTTTTTTGTGTACTCTCTCTTGCTGTGCTACCCAGCAAAAACCTGTGGCTGCAGAGGGGCGGGCAACCTGTCATTCTCCTCATTGTCAATGGCATCAATAGCTTGCGGCATGTGCTTCCTGATCTCCAAAGGGTACTTCTTCAGGATCTCCTGCACCTCGTGGGCGACACCATCCTGCCAGCGCTGCAGTTCATCCTGAAGATCACGTGCCTCCTCTTCCACCTGCTGCTGACGCTTCTGCAGAGATGCCAACAGCTCCAGCGGCCACGGAGAGGACTCGGAACGGCGGCGTGGGGACACGTCACCGCCACTCATGTGTCGCTCGAAGTCCTCCACGGTGAGGTTCAGCGAGTGAGCATCCAGCTTCTCAATAAACGCCACAGCGCAGCACTGCAGAGCAACGAAGATGATTTTATTAAATTAGCTTGTCTGTGTGTGTGTGTATATATATATATATATATATATATATATATATATATATATATATATATATTAGGGGTGAGCTGCAATATTCGCTGATTCGACGATTCGATTTGGAGAACCGTAGTTGACTATGAACCTCATAGTCGAATGTACCATTTTGACAACATGGGGGTGTCCATGGCTGCTGCTACGCATTAGTTTTTACATGAAATGTCTTTGTTTTCGTTATATATATATAGCCTTTTGTCAAATAAAATCACCATAATTTCTAGAAAAAAAAAAGAAAAACAAAAAAAAAGGTTTTCTTTTGTTAGAAAAACAAGTAAAATATATATATATAAAAACTATGCTTATAGCGCCATCTTGTGGTGAAATTTTAACTGATTCGACTATCAGTCGACTATAGGGAAAATCTGACGAATCAGATTCGACTACGAAAATTTGTAGTTGAATACAGCCCTAATATATATATATATATATACACACATATACATACATATACATACAGTGATACCTCGGTTCTCGAACATAATTCGTTCCAGGAGGACGGTCGAGAACCAAACTGTTCGAGAACCGAAGCAATGAAACCCATAGGAAATAATGGAAACTGGATTAATTCGTTCCAAGCCCCAGAAAATGCCTATTTACTGGCCTAATTTGTATATAATATGTAGAAAAACATGAGTCTCAACAAGAAATAAGAAATAAAAGTGTATTTATTAAAACAAAAAAAAAAATCAAATGTACTGTACAGTACAGTAAATTGTGTTTCATTTACTGTACCCGTACCAACCTTTATGGCAGGAGGGAATGAATGTGGAGGGAGGAGGGAAGGGGGATGGTTATTGTTTTGAAGGGGAGTCCTCTTCAATAAAAGAGAGGGTAACTTCTCTTCGGGTGTTTCTCTCTCCACAAAGCGTGACTCTCTCCAAAAATAACGTGACTCTCTCTCTCTGCACTCACACTGATGACGCAAGCAAGGCGCGCTGGGCCCAATGAACGCCATTCGGCTCATCTCGGACGTTCGAGTTCCAAATATTTGTTCGGATTCCAAGACAAAATTGTCTCGAATTTCCTGGTCGAATACCGATTTGGTCGAAAGTCAAGGCGTTCGAGAACCGAGGTATCACTGTGTGTGTGTGTGTGTGTGTGTATATATATATATTTTACATATATATGTGGGTGTGTGTGTACTACTCTCACCAGATTGGTAAAGTAGTACCCATCCTCTCCGCTCATCAATCGGCTGGGGTTGCAGAAGCGAGTGATGTACTGGATGTTGGACTGCAGGCGAGGGGGGTTGGCCTTCAGGACGATGTAGATGAGCGTTGGGAGAAAGTCGTCTGCTGACGCCGGCTCTTTCTTGGTCACTTTGATGGCATTGAAGATGTGTTTACTGCAGCTGGTGATGCAGGCCAGCTTATTTCTGGGTACACGCTTCGAATCCATTTCAATGATATCTGAACAAAAACACAATGACCTTAAAGTTCTGCTCCTGGTATGAGAGGCCACAATGACATGTTCTCCCCGTCAGTGTCTCTGTTACTCTGGTGGTCCTGTTTTACATAGTGTAATTGTGGTTCTGCATCTTTTTAACACAGTGCTTCTCAAATAGTTCTCATGACAAGAAATCACAGAGCAAGTGATATTAAGTGTACTGAACAAACCCTCAAGAGACAACATGGAGAAATATTTATCAGGGATGACGGAAAGAAAGGCGGAGAGAGACGAAGATAACGAGAGCAACAAAAGTCAACCGAAAACTAAAACGAGGAAATATGACGTAGTGTATGTAACACTCGGCTTTATTGTAACTGAGGTGGGAGACGTAGAAAGACCGGCGTGTCTTCTGTGTCTTTAAATGTTGGCAGCGGACAGCGTGAAGCCAAATAAATGAAGGCGTCACTTAAAGACATTACACCCCAATCACGCTGATAACCGCTTGAGTTTTTTAATCGTAAACGTGACGAGTATAACCAGCAATCATAACGCTTTATGAAAGCTACTTCAGAAAAGCTGTGTGCTGCAAAACGGGCGCTTTGGAGACATTAGTTCTGACTTAAAAAAAAAAAAAAAAAAAAAAAAAAAAAAAAAAAAAACAGCACAAATTGTTGTATTCATTTTTGTTTTGTAGGTTAAAGTGTTAATAAATTGTGCTCCTGAATTAATATTGCTTATGAATTAGAATTTATTATTATTTATAGATTTTATATAATTTCATTTTTCAGTATCAAATGCCAGTCAGTTCAAAAATGTTTCTAGTTTAAATAAGGATTTCATTCGTTTCTGTTACAAACTAAAAAACATGTTAATAAAATGATTCTTTGTTCTAAGTTGATCTATATTTCTTTCTTTTTTGTTTTCTTTATTGTTAATAAGGAGACATTATAAAAGAGGTGCACTTAGAACAAATTTATAGACAAATCATACTACAGTGGGCGTGTAAAAATTCTTTATCCCATTTTGTCATGTACGGGGTGGTGGGGTGTGAGTGAGTATCTGCGTGTGTGTGTGTGTGGGGGGGGGGGGGGGGGGGCACAAAATGTTTTCTTCTTCCTAGGGGGGGCTTAACAGAAAATAATTGAGAATCACTGTTTTAACAAATACCTGTTGTTAAAAAAATAAATAAATAAAAAAAAGGGGGGACAGCATCAAATAAAAATCAGGTTTGATGATTTTACAGTGTAGATGATTTTCTGCATAACTTCTGACTTGTGGTGTTCTCATTTGTAAGTCGCTTTGGATAAAAGCGTCTGCTGAATGACTAAATGTAAATGATAAATGTGAATGTCTGCAGGACATAACTGTGGACCTACACATTGTGATTTTGGCAGTATCGTTATCTTTTTAGTGGCAGGGGCAGGCTTGTGGTTTTGGAAAAAGCCTTGCAATCAGAAGGTCCCCAGTTCAATTGCCACCAAGTATGATTATGACTGAAGTGCTCCAGTCACAAACCCCAATTGCACCCTGGTGTGTGTGTGTTTCACTGCACGGATGGGTTAAATGTGGAGGATTAATTCTTCTGTGTGTAAGCACAGTAGGCATGATAAATAAATAAAATCACTTTATTGTAACTGCTGGATGTTAAAGGGAGACCGATGCAGTAAGGAATCTTTATAACATCAATATAAAGGAATAGATGTCAGGTCCAGACCCTTTGCTGATGCAGTACATCCTGTATAACAATCAGCTTTTAATGATTCATCTTTAAAACACTTTAATTCAATTTTAAATAATTTAGGTTTAACTAAGTATCTCAAGGCGGCACGGTGGCTTAGTGGTTAGCATGTTCTCCTCTCAGTGCTAGTGATTCCCGGTTCGAATCCCCATCTGGATGGAGTTTCCATGTTCTCCCCGTGTTCGCGTGGGTTTCCTCCGGGTTCTCCGGTTTCCTCCCACAGTCCAAAAACATGGATCAAGTCAATTGAATTCTCCAAATTGCCCCATATAGAGTGTGTCTGTGTGAGTGAGTGTGTGCCCAGCGATGGATTGGCGCCCTGTCCTGGGTCTATCTGCCCAGTGCCCGAGACGTTCTCCCCTGGATGGGCATGGGGAACCCCCCGTGACCCTAATAGAGGATAAAGCGGGAGATAATGAATGAATGATAAGTATCTCATGGCGGACACGGTGGCTTAGTGGTTAGCATGTTCTCCTCTCAGTGCTAGGGATTCCCGGTTCGAATCCCCATCTGGATGGAGTTTCCATGTTCTCCCCGTGTTCGAGTGGGTTTCCTCCGGGTTCTCCGGTTTCCTCCCACAGTCCAAAAACATGGATCAAGTCAATTGAATTCTCCAAATTGCCCCATATAGAGTGTGTCTGTGTGAGTGAGTGTGTGCCCAGCGATGGATTGGCGCCCTGTCCGGGGTGTATCTGCCCAGCGCCCGAGACGTTCTCCTCTGGATGGGCATGGGGAACCCCACCGCGACCCTAATAGAGGATAAAGCGGGTGATAATGAATGAATGAATAAGTATCTAATAGGATTATATCAGTATAACTGATCTCAGATCCGGATGGTTCAGTGCAGTTTGAATGTTACCTGTAATGGCTTTCACCACACTATCCGCCGCTTCAGGGATTTCTTCATCCACGGGAACGCAGAGCATCTGGATGGTGACCCAGTGTAACGCCCTGCCCAAAAAACACCACAGGAACACTTTACCCCTCAGCTCCTCATGGTGCCGTACTGTTCTATTATAGTACATATTAGGGGTGAGCTGCAATATTCGCTGATTCGACGATTCGATTCGGAGAACCGTAGTCGACTTGAACCTCATAGTCGAATGTACCATTTTGACCACATGGGGGTGCCCATGGCTGCTGCTAAGCATTAGTTTTTACATGAAATGTCTTTGTTTTCGTTATATATATAGCCTTTTGTCAAATAAAATCATCCTAATTTCTAGAAAAACAAAAAAAAAAAAAAAAAAAAAAAAAAAAAAAAAAAAAAGGTTTCCTTTTGTTAGAAAAACAAGCAAAATATATATAAAAAATCTTTTTTAAAAACCACGCTTATAGCGCCATCTTGTGTTTTGAAATTTTAACTGATTCGACTATCAGTCGACTATAGGGAAAATCTGACGAATCAGATTCGACTATGAAAATCCTTAGTTTAAGACACCCCTAGTACATATAGTATTGTAGTACTGAGCATCACAACAGCAGTTTTTTATTGAACATTGATATTGAGGTTTCTCTTTCTGGATTTTTTTTCTGTTGAAGAGATGTCTCTTCAGCTAAATGTGCTGCTCTGGGGTCAGGTATTACACGACAACTAACCTTTTCATATATTAGATATTTGATAAGTCCAGCCCAGAAGCAAATTCATAAAAATTTTAAGTAAGGAAATAAAAACAAAAGTCATGATTGATTCCTGAGTCGGTTGTACAGTTCCAGTCCTATAGGAGTCTTGAAGCTGCTGGCAGCAGCAGGATGTGTGCGAGCTCTCTCACCGTATCCGGTGCTGTGTGGCCAGATCTTTCTTCTCATCATCAGTGGTTTCAGGACAGAAGACACTCTTGTACAGACGAGTCATGATGTACTTCTCCACCTGATCCATCACTCGTTCCACCTTCTCTGAGGAACCTACAGTGATAATGATAATGTTAACCCCACATTTTCCCATTAAGCCCATCTTAAGGATTAACGTCCTCACAGACTGCAATACAACAATACCATCAGTAAATAATACAGTAAAGATGACTTTCCCGGAACACTGCAGTACCTTTGAAGTGAGAGAGGAGACGGTCTGACATGTTCTGATAGAAGTCCTGTACACACTCAGAGAGCTCGTCAGCACCGAGGTCCTGAAACATCAAACATCTCCCATCATACATCTGTATTAAAGCTTTACACATCATATTCACCAAAGACCTTTACACACATTACAGTGGTGTGTCAACAGAGTTTTATTTATGTGATGTTTAATTAAACTGTAGACAAGCAGCAAGGTTTTTTTTTGAGCAGTGACCTCCTCACACACCTTCTTATTGAACATGCCCTCCACGAAGACACGGCTCTGCTTGTGGATCTCACGTCCTGGCTTCAGTGTTTTCAGAAACTCGACGAACTCCCTCGATACCTGATCTGTCTCCAAACTCGACTGCCGCACAAACGACGGACTCTGAGACTTCACCTCATGGCTCTCTGTGCGAACCCCAAAACACACACACAGTACATAATAGTAATAATTGTTGAAAAAACAATGTATGACTATCATATGTATCACATTTATTATACTATTGTATATTGTTACTGAACAACCTTACACATCCAAAAGTATGTGGACACATTTCACAGTTCATTTTAGCCACACCAATTTCTCTGCATAGACCTTCAGAATGTGCGCAGAACTAGTTATGATGGTATAAAGTAGATCTGCATTGTCACATAACAGTGGATCTGCCCTCTGGTGGACATGCCACAGAACTACATTGAACCTGCATTCAGTGCACTTAGCACTTCTTACACAAAGGAGTGTCCAGCTACTTTTGGTCATGAAGTAACACTCTATATTAGGACCCGACCGATATGAACAATAATATGAACAGTCACATGTATTAAAATATTTTATTTACATGATTTTTAGGTTATAAACTATATATTCACATTAGCATAGAATAAAGTTGCTCTGTTCAGAAAACCTAGGTTGCATTTAAACATGTCTGTGATGTGATGACTATTCCAAAGTTAATAAAAATTTTAAAGTAGTATTTCTGTTGTATGACATCGCTCATAACTAATTATTATAAATGCCAAAACTAAATGATCTGCATGTGGCTCATATCGGATGATAACAACTGCAGGCTGATTTATCGGTCAGGACCTATGCAACTATATAACTCACTTATCCATGTCCCAGTCCACAAACCCACCTCTGAGATGAGAAACCAGAGCTGATCAGTAGAAATGACAATGTGAATGGCATGATGAAGACAAGAAGACATAAGTATTATAGTGGAATTACATGACCATACACACATACAGACACACGTGCACACACAAACACACACAACAAAACATCAGGTGGATGAGCAGCAGCTAAATAAATGTGTTTTGTGAATATAACTGGTTTAAATGAGTGTTTTCTCTTCTCACGAATCATTTAGCTGCTGTGCACCTGAGAGAGTCTTCATCTTTACGGGATTAGTGAAGATTTCATTTGGATATATTTCACACCAAGTCACCAAATCAGGAGAAACCACACATCCTCAGAACTCACTTTCACAAAACTTAGTTGGACTGTCACAGGAAATGCTTCCTCAGGTGGATTTATGGTTTAATGCATCAACACACTATGAGCCTGGGCAGCAAAATTTGGGTTATTAAAAAAAAAAAAACATGACTGGCTGATGGGTCAACCTGCGTTACCATCCGCAGCTCTCCAGCTGTGTTTAAACTGAACGTCCTCACACAGGTTTGAATGTTAAGACTGACGCAGTGCTTACAAACTCTACAGTGCCTTGCGAAAGTATTCCCCCCTTTACATTTTTCACATTTTGTTCTCTCACAACCTGGAATTCAAAGGGAATATTTGAGGGTCTGCATCATTTAAATTACAGACCATGCCTACGACTTTAGTTAATTGGTTGCACCAGAACTTTTTAGGGGCTTCATAACAAAGGGGGTGAATACATATGCACATGCCAATTTTCTGTTTTTTATTTTCATATTCTTTATATACATATATTTTTTTCTCATTTCACTTTTAAAACGTAGACTATTTTGTGCAGATGCATCACATTTATTCATTCATTATCTCCCGCTTTATCCTCCATTAGGGTCGCGGTGGGGTTCCCTATGCCCATCCAGGGGAGAACGTCTCGGGCGCTGGGCAGATAGACCCAGGACAGGGCGCCAATCCATCGCTGGGCACACACTCACTCACACAGACACACTCTATATGGGGCAATTTTGAGAATTCAATGAACTTGATCCATGTTTTTGGACTGTGGGAAAAACCGGAGAACCCGGAGGAAACCCATGCAGACATGGGGAGAACATGGAAACTCCACCCAGATGGGGATTCGAACCGGGAATCCCTAGCGCCGAGAGGCGTATGTGCTAAACACTAAGCCACCGTGCCGCCATGCATCACATTTAATTCAGATAATAAAAAAAAAAATTATACATACAGGTTGTAATGTAGTAAAATAGGGAGAATCCAAGGGGGTGAATACTTTTGCAAGGCACTGTATATATGCTAAACATGAACGTATATGCATTATTCCTCTACACAAGAATTGCAATTTTGAGGATGACTTATTAATTTACGCTTAACATAAAGACATTTATGATTGTGATCTAAAGATAGGGCACTCTCAGCACTAGGGATTCCCGGTTCGAATCCCCATCTGGGTGGAGTTTCCATGTTCTCCCCGTGTCTGCGTGGGTTTCCTCCGGGTTCTCCGGTTTCCTCCCACAGTCCAAAAACATGGATCAAGTCAATTGAGTTCTCCAAATTGCCCCATATAGAGTGTGTCTGTGTGAGTGAGTGTGTGCCCAGCGATGGATTGGCGCCCTGTCCTGGGTGTGTCTGCCCAGCACCCGAGATGTTCTCCCCTGGATGGGCATGGGGAACCCCACCGCGACCCTAATAGAGGATAAAGCGGAAGATAATGAATGAATGAATGAATGAATGAATGTCTCTCAGCGCTGGGGATCCATGTTCAACCCTGTGTTCCCGTGGGTTTCCTCCGGGTTCTTCGGTTTCCTCTTACAGTCTAAAAACATGGATTCAAGTAAATTGAATACTCTATATTGCCCCATATAGAGTGTGTCTGTGTGAGTGAGTGTGTACCCAGCGATGGATTGGCGCCCTGTCCTGGGTGTATCTGCCCAGCGCCCGAAACGTTCTCCCCTGGATGGGCATGGGGAACCCCACCGCGACCCTAATACAGGATAAAGCAGAAGATAATGGATGGTTCTAAAGATAGATATGATTCAGCTTTTATTTCCTGATATTGAGATGTGATTACAGAACAGAACAATGCGCGTGTGAGTGAAAACGTTGAAATAGAGAAGTGCTGACGTGAATAAATGTAAATAAGAGTATTTGGTTTTTATCGTATAGTGATTCTGTGACTCACTAACAAATGTTTGCTTTCTTTGTTCTGCTCTTCACACAGACACACTCTATATTGGGCAATTTGGAGAATTCAATTGACTTGATCCATGTTTTTGGACTGTGGGCGGAAACCGGAGAACCCGGAGGAAACCCACGCAGACACGGGGAGAACATGGAAACTCCACCCAGATGGGGATTCGAACCGGGAATCCCTAGCGCTGAGAGTAGAACGTGCTAACCACTAAGCCACCGCGTCGCCCTGGGTGTATTGTTCCTGAGTTATTTTGTGAGGAACACACAAACCCTGTTAAGGTCATTAATAAAAGAATGCTCTGTGATCTGGTGATTACTACATACGATGGGGAGATAATGGGAAAGTGAGTTCATGTGGTTCTGTAAGTTAAATTAAAAGTTCAAGGTGACAGAAGGTACGAGCTCTCCATCATCATCTCGTTACCTTCAGCAGGAGAGCTGATCTCCCACGGCTGGGTAAAAATGATCCTCAGATCACGAAGCAGCGCCTCTCCATGACTCTCCCTCCTGCCCTGAACCTTCTCTCCTTTTGCCCTCTCTTTATCCTCATCCCTCTCTTTCTCTGATGACACACCCGGTGCCAGGAGAGGACCAAACAAAGGCAGGAAGGAGAATGAAGGTGGGGGAGGGGGGGTTAAAGCAAAACAATTTAATAAACTAAAATCAAATGAAAATCAAAAGGAATGCAGACAAACAGATCAATGGAAAATGAAATGATGATGAAATAAGGAGTCACAATGCATTTAGTGCTAAACTTTACCCCACCACTGCCAACGAGACCCACACCACCGCCAACGAGACCCACACCACTGCCAACGAGACACCCACCACTGCCAACGAGTCCCACACCACTGCCAACGAGACCCCCACCACTGCCAACGAGACCCCCACCACTGCCAACGAGACCCCCACCACTGCCAACGAGTCACACACCACTGTCAATGAGTCCCACACCACTGCCAACGAGACCCCCACCACTGCCAACGAGTCCCCCACCACTGCCAACGAGTCACACACCACTGTCAACGAGTCCCCCACCACTGCCAACGAGACCCCCACCACTGCCAACGAGACCCCCACCACTGCCTGAGACCCCCACCACTGCCAATGAGTCCCCCACCACTGCCAACGAGTCACACACCACTGTCAATGAGTCCCACACCACCGCCTACTAGACTAGCACCACTGCCAACAAGACCCCGACCACTGCCAATGAGCCCCCCCACCGCCAGCAAGACCCCACCAAAGAGTCCCCACTGCCATCAAGTCCCCACCACCAACAAGCCCCACACCACCAGAGACCCCCACCACGGCCAACCAAACCCCCACTGCTGCCACGAAACCCCCCCTGCAACCACCAACTAGACCTACACCACTGCCAAAAAGACCCCCCCCCCATCTCCAACAAGATCCCAAACGCCAAAGGGCCCTCAACCACCAAGACCCACCGATTAAAGCAAACAATGTTTTAAACACATTCAATCTTAGTTACAACATAATACCCTCTGTTCTCCTCCCATCATCCCTGTTATATTCACACTAAATAAACAAGACCCAAGTAACCCCCCCCCCCCCACACACACACACACACACATACACCCGTACCTTTCTTTGCGGCAGTGCGTGAGGACGGGCTGAAGAATTTCTTCACAGTTGTGACTTTACGAGTTTTCTCATTCGTCTTCTTCTCCTCAAACTTGGAGAATGGAGCGAGGGAGGGCGGAGCCTGAGAACTGTGGCTGCTGGCATAGGCTGCATCCTCTTCCCTTTGTAACCTGTACAGAACAGTGTACAATGCTGATGTACAGGACGCAGAGTGAACAGTGTACAGTACTGATGTATGGGATGCAGAGTGAACAGTGTAAAGTACTGATGTATGGGATGCAGAGTGAACAGTGTATAGCAGGGGTGCCCGATACGTCGATCGCGATGCCGGTTTGAGAAAAGAAGCGCTCATCACGTATCAGCACAGTATCACACTTATACACTTATAAATAGGGGTGTCTTCAAGGATTTTCATAGTCGAATCTGATTCGTCAGATTTTCCCTATAGTTGACTGATAGCCGAATCAGTTAAAATTTCACCACAAGATGGCGCTATAAGCGTGGTTTTTAAAAAAGATTTTTTTAAATATATTTTGTTATATATTTTATATTGTTAAAGCACAGACATCATTTAAAAGAATATTAACAGAAATTAGGATGATTTTATTTGACAAAAGGCTATATATATAACGAAAACAAAGACATTTCATGTAAAAACTAATGCTTAGCAGCAGCCATGGGCGCCCCCATGTGGTCAAAATGGTACATTCGACTATGAGGTTCATAGTCGACTACGGTTCTCCGAATCGAATCGTCGAATCAGCGAATATTGCAGCTCACCCCTACTTATAAACACACGCACACATTTCACACACACAATGTGATTCATTCTGAATCGCGATCTCTATCCCTGTGCAAGCGAGTAGTCTTCCCCCACCCCCCCCTCCCGTCTCTCTCGCTGTTCCAAAAACCGGCACGTGGCCACGCCTCCGTGCCTAAATCCGAAGCACTGGATCGTGAATCATCTACATTAGATAGTTTCTGTTTGTTTTTGCACTTTATTTGACTGACGAGACGAGTGAAGGACTTTGCCCCCAAAGGAATTATTTTATATTTTATTTAAAATGCATTTGCTTGATTAGCCAAGTAGTCATTGCACTTCCAAAGAGGTTCCAATGTCATGCTATTTGCTGTAATGTGTTTAATAAAAGAGCAATATCTGTGAAAATGGCAATCTGAAGTTCTTTTCTACACTGATTCCACAATACTAACATGTGTGTAAACAGGTTTCAATATAAACGCATAAAAATAAGATTAACCCTGGTAGATCGCGATTAACTGTCCAATGGAAAAGTAGATCTCGGTCCAGAAAAGTGTGGGCACCCCTGGTGTATAGGATGTTCAGAACGCAGAGTGAAGTGTACATACTGATGTATGGGACGTAGAATGGACAGTGTACAGTACTGATGTACAGGATGTAGAGGTAAAGGTGGGGCTACTCACTTCTCAGCCAGTTCCCAGTCCTCCTGAATCTGTTTCTGCCGTGCTCGCTGATACTCCTCCCTCCAGCACTTAGAGCAGAGTCCCTGCCACGCTGCATTTCCATAGTAACCACATCCCTTCTTGCATAAGAGCTCAGACTGATCCACATGGATCCCCCTTCGCTCGGACCGCTGACTCATAACGTCTACACAGCAAGACACACACTCAGATTACACATACACTCAGTACACAAACACACACTTAGGTATACACACACAAACAGTACATACAGGCACACCCACACATATGACAGTCCATTTCTGCCAAAAAGAAGTAAAGAAGGCTAAAGTATCGCAGAATTCTGACTTTAAATCTCAGAATCCTGTCTTCTATTAAGCATGTTCGACTGTAGAAATCCGATTTTATTTTGTTGTCTTTATTTAATAGTAAATAGACTCGGCCTGCACAGTGCACCTTTATTATGTTTTCATTACATTTTATCTTATCTCCACTTATGGAGTAACTGTTTTATTTACAGCACGTTGATCGCAGCTGCTATGAGGTCATAAACGTTTGAATGGAACGCTGATTTTGTATCTTAGCAACAGGCAAATGACGTCATTGTTGAATTATTTGAAACTTTTCATTCATTCATTATCTCTCGCTTTATCCTCTATTAGGGTCGCGGTGGGGTTCCCCATGCCCATCCAGGGGAGAACGTTTCAGGCACTGGGCAGAAACACCCAGGACAGGGCGCCAATCCATCGCTGGGCACACACTCACTCACACAGACACACTCTATATGGGGCAATTTGGAGAATTCAATTGACTTGATCCATGTTTTAGGACTGTGGGAGGAAACCGGAGAAAACCGGAGAACCCGGAGGAAACCACGCAGACACGGGGAGAACATGGAAACTGCACCAAGATGGGGATTCGAACCGGGAATCCCTAGTGCTGAGAGGAGAACATGCCAACCACTAAGCCACCGTGCCGCCTTATTTGAAACTTAATTAATTAAATGTGAAAATGAGCATCGGATCGAATTGAATCCTATCGTAAGGAATTCTTAAGGGTAAAAAATAATCGAATCTATATCGAATCGTCATGACGGTTAGCTAAATAATCGATCTAAAGGGAAATAATTCCGTGCTGTTTATGTTTTACGTTAAGGTCGCGACTGTTCAGTTTTATTTAGTCTTTGTTTTTTTTTTTTTTTTTTGTTCTGACCGAATTCCGTTAATATTTATATAACTGTACGCCGTACACCACTACCCACTCTGTACGGTGTACTGTTACCGTGTTAGCACGCTATTAGCACGAGCTATTACAAACGGCTCGCGTTATTATTCCTTTATTCTCATATAAACGTTGCGTTGTATTAATGTTATAATGATATTATAAATATAAAACTGAGTAAAGCGCGTGTCTCACCTGCCCTTTCTGAGCTACACGTCTCTCAGACCAAACACAGAACGTCATATCAGCGCGACCGCCGAACACGGACTGAACCAAACAAAGAGTCGACTCTTAACTGCGGGTTAATAATCCCGTTAAACATACAAACGATTCTGTTAGAATTTATTAACGTAAAAAGACAGGAATTGTATTATTTGAAAAGTTTAATTAACTTTGTAATGCTTTTACCTTTGTTATGATATTTTTGTAATTTACGATATGTAAACAAGGTGGCTTAGTGGTCAGCACGTTCTCCTCTCAGCGCTAGGGATTCCCGGTTCGAATCCCCATCTGGGTGGAGTTTCCATGTTCTCCCCGTGTCTGCGTGGGTTTCCTCCGGGTTCTCCAGTTTCCTCCCACAGTCCAAAAACATGGATCAAGTCAATTGAGTTCTCCAAATTGCCCCATATAGAGTGTGTCTGTGTGAGTGAGTGTGTGCCCAGCGATGGATTGGCGCCCTGTCCTGGGTCTGTCTGCCCAGCGCCTGAGACGTTCTCCCCTGGATGGGCATGGGGAACCCCACCGCGACCCTAATAGAGGATAAAGCGGGAGATAATATACGGATGGATATTTAGGGCATCACGGTGGCTTAGTGGTTAGCATGTTCTCCCCTCAGCGCAAGGGATTCCCGGTTCGAATCCCCATCTGGTTGAAGTTTCCATGTGCTCCCCGTGTCTGCGTGGGTTTCCTCCGGGTTCTCCGGTTTCCTTCCACAGTCCAAAAACATGGATCAAGGTCAATTGAGTTCTCAAAATTGCCCCATAGAGAGTGTGTCTGTGTGAGTGAGTGTGGGCCCAGCGATGGATTGGCGCCCTGTCCTGGGTCTATCTGCCCAGCACCCGAGACGTTCTCCCCTGGATTGGCATGGGGAACCCCACCGCGACCCTAATAGAGGATAAAGCGGGAGATAATGAATGGATGAATACATATATATAAATTGGGCACTTTATTAAAGACACTGCCTTTTCAGACTGAATCCACATTAACACAGCAACGACTTAGTCAATATTATGTTTTTTCTTAAATAGAAAAAATAATTGCAATTTTGAGGATGACATTAATTTACACTTAACATAAAGACATTTATGATTGTGATCTAAAGATAGGGCGGCACGGTGGCTTAGTGGTTAGCACGTTCTCCTCTCAGCGCTAGGGATTCCCGGTTCGAATCCCCATCTAGGTGGAGTTTCCATGTTCTCCCCGTGTCCACGTGGGTTTCCTCCGGGTTCTCCGGTTTCCTCCCCCAGTCCAAAAACATGGATCAAGTCAATTGTATTCTCCAAATTGCCCCATATAGAGTGTGTATGTGTGAGTGAGTGTGTGCCCAGCGATGGATTGGCGCCCTGTCCTGGGTGTATCTGCCCAGCGCCTGAGACGTTCTCCCCTGGATGGGCATGGGGAACCCCACCGCGACCCTAATAGAGGATAAAGCGGGAGATAATGAATGAATGAATGAATAAAGTTAAACAGAAAACTTAGAGGAGCTTTTACTGCACCATTCTATTGATTTTAAGGTTAAAATGCCCGCACTTAAGTCTGTTGATTGTTTATACTTGTATGTCAGGTTCATAAACTGTGACGTCATGAAGTTTTGGTTTTATACAGAGAAAAAACTAACATGCATTTATAAAAACATACAGCGTTTATTTTCAGCACAATGAAACATTATTACAACTCAGTACAAACAGAGCTACAGAGGAACTTCCACAGAGTTCCTGATCCCTCTTATACAGCACACACTGAGAGCATGTGGACACCCACCATCATGTCACATTTCAATCTGAACTTTGAACAGCTTCCACCTGTCTGACAAGTCAGCTGAATCAGCATTTCCATTTAGCCCCAAACTTAACATTTTAAACACAATGACCAAAAACCTTGTGTGAAGTGATTAAAGAACCTTTAGGCATCGATATAACCAATACATTTCTATGTTGACATAATAATCACATGGAGGGGGCGGCCAACATAACAAGGGGGTGTCCACATACTTTGGTCTTAATAAAACAGCTTTTGTACCGAATAATCATCTGAAACTGAAGTAAGGCAGCACAGCTACAGTTCCCTCAGGGACCAGGGTAATGCTTAATAACAGTCTGTTTAGTGCACTGTTTCATTACAGAGTCGGATAAACTGAACAAACATCAAAATAAAACACTGGGAGGCTGATCTGAGGTCAGTGGTAAGAATTCAGGAGGACTTAAATACAGAAGAGGTTCCGGATGTGAAACCGTGAGAACAAAACCAAATCCAGTATAAAGACCCGTTCATATGTACAGGTCCGAATCAGAACCAGGATCGATCCCTAAACTCAAGAATCTGAGTTTCGGTCCACAGCCGAGGGGCAGATCAGCAGCATTCACAACCGAGCCGATCATCTAGAACAAGAACCTAAACTTCCACCTCAGCTGACATACCCCAGAGCACATAACTCATCCTTAATACCCTAAATTATATACCCCACATTAATTTTTAAAACCTGCTTAGAATTCATTCATTATCTTCCGCTTTATCCTCTAGTAGGGTCGCGGTGGGGTTCCCCATGCCCATCCAGGGGAGAACGTCTCGGGCGCTGGGCAGATACACCCAGGACAGGGCGCCAATCCATCGCTGGGCACACACTCATTCACACACACACACACACACACTCTATATGGGGCAATTTTGAGAAATCAATTGACTTGATCCATGTTTTTGGACTGTGGGAGGAAACCGTGAACCCAGAGGAAACCCACGCAGACACGGGGAGAACATGGAAACTCCACCCAGATGGGGATTCGAACCGGGAATCCCTAGCGCTGAGAGGCGAACACGCTAACCACTAAGCCACCGTGCTGCCCCTGTTTATAATTAAAATGAGGATTGTTTTATAACTGAAGATTTTTTGATTAATGATGAGGATGGCGGCTGGGTGGCTTAGTGGTTTAGCATGTTCTCCTCTCAGCACTAGGGATTCCCGGTTCGAATCCCAATCTGGGTGGAGTTTCCATGTTCTCCCCGTGTCCGCGTGGGTTTCCTCCGGGTTCTCCGGTTTCCTCCCACAGTCCAAAAACATGGATCAATTTAATTGAGTTCTAAAATTGCCCCATATAGAGTGTGTCTGTGTGAGTGAGTGTGTGCCCAGCGATGGATTGGTGTCCTGTCCTACACTGTTGTTGCTGCCTGTCCGCTCAAGGAGGATGAGTCCCCCACTGAGTCTTGGTTCTCCCAAGGTTTCTTCCTTAAATAACAACATAACAGGGAGTTTTTTCTTGCCACTGTCGCTTCGGCTTGCTCTTTGGGGGTTTAAAGGTTTTTCATTCTGTAAAGCTGCTTTGTGACAATGTACTGTTGTAAAAAGCACGACATAAATATATAACTTGAACTTGAACTCCTGAGTGTATCTGACCAGCGTCCAAGACTTTCTCCCCGGAACCTAATAGAGGATAAAAGCAGAAGATAATGAATGAATGAATGAATGATGAGGATGATTTACTGTAATACAATTTACTGCCCCCCCCCAGTATTGTACTGGAAAATAATTCTGCATTTAAAACTCCAGCTGGATTTAAAGTGTCATTTGTAATCATTTATATAAATAATAAATGTATAATTTACTGTTAGATAAGGAATATCTCTGTATTCCTTTCCTTTAGCAGCAGGAGCTCAGAAGCAGTCTGGATTAGCAGAACCCCTTCAAAGGAACCGGATCTATTCCAAACCTCCTCAGATGATCCTCCTCGCCTCACCACCAGGTGATCTTGAACTCATAGATGGGTCTTTTGCAGTAGTAGTGGTTAATGAGATGCTTGTCACAGACGCCGATGCACTGCTGGTCGACGGCGATGCCGCGCTCAGCCAGGTCGCTGACGATGCAGTGCAGCAGGTCGTAGACGTCGGCCACGGCCTCCCACGGGCCGAACGACACATCCACCTCGCAGTGGTGCTCGAACAGCTTGGCCTCGCTCTCCGTGCGCTCAAAGCGTAGCGAGTTGAAGAGCGGCCGCTCGTACGGCGTGATGGGCATCTCCTCCTTGTAGACGCAGATCTTCAGCTTGGCGAAGCGGGCCTTCCTCTGCATGGCTCGCAGCTTAGCGATTTCCACAATCCGCTCCAGGTTTTCTAAACAACACAGTACAGTTCACATTCAGAACGTGTTTGTGTAAAGGTTTGTTCGTATAACCTTGGTTTCACAATTGTGTGTCAACTTCAGCTTTCTGATCAGGTCACTAAAACCATCTGTTCCTGCAGATTCATTCAGTAGAACATCAGGAAGGTCAGATCTTTCTTAACGGAACATGCTGTTAGTCCAATTCAATTCAATTTGGTCATTTATTGGACGCTTTTATCCAAAGCGACTTACAAGGTGAGCAGAGGGTTAATCCCAACATCCCTGGAGCAATGAGGGTTAAGGGTCTTGCTCAAGGACCCACATTGGTAACTTCAGTGGACCTGGGATTTGAACCCCCCAACCTTCAGATTGATAGCCCAACACCCTAACCACTGAGCTAACCCGCTAGTCCAAGCCCTCATCCTATCCCGGCTCCATTACTGTAATGCAGGGGTGCCCACACTTTTCTGGCCCGAGATCTACTTTTCCATTGGACAGGTCATGGAGATCTACCAGGTTAATAATTTTTTTAGGCTTTTATATTGAAACCTGTTTACACACATATTAGTATTGGGGGGGCACGTTGGCTTAGTGGTTAGCACGTTCTCCTCTCAGTGTTAGGGCTTCCCGTTTCGAATCCCAATCTGGGTGGTGTTTCCATGTTCTCCCCGTGTCCGCGTGGGTTTCCTCCGGGTTCTCCAGTTTCCTCCCACAGTCCAAAAACATGGATCAAGTCAATTGAATTCTCAAAATTGCCCCATATAGAGTGTGTCTGTGTGAGTGAGTGTGTGCCCAGCGATGGATTGGCGTCCTGTCCTGGGTCTATCTGCCCAGCGCCCAAGATGTTCTCCCCTGGATCGGCATGGGGAACCCCACCGCGACCTAATAGAGGATAAAGCGGGAGATAATGAATGAATATACAAATAATATGTTAAACAATAACATGTTAGAAATACAAATGAGCTATGCATGTCAGGTGGTAGATTTCCCGAGATGAAAAAAAAAACATGGATGCTGTCGAGCTTTGCTACATCGTATGTCACTTTTAGCTTCTCTACCAGTGATTTGTCCAAAAACATGGATCAAGGTCAATTGAATTCTCCAAATTGCCCCATATAGAGTGTGAGTGTGTGCACAGTGATAGATTGCCCCCCTGTCCTGGGTGTATCTGCCCAGCGCCTGAGACGCTCTTCCCTGGATGGGCATGGAGAAACCCCCCTCTCTCCCCGCAACCCTAATAGATGATAAAGCAGAAGATAATGGATGGATAGATAGCACACCCAAACACATTGGAAGTGCAATGGCTACTTGGCAAATCAAGCAAACAGACCGCTTGCTTGTAGAGATCGCGATTCAGAATGATACTGATTCAGCGATTCACTTCTGATACTGTTCTGTAAAAAAAGCGCTGATACGTGATTTTTTTTTAAAACCTACATCGCGATCGACCTATCGACGACGTATTGATCACCCCTGCTGCAATGCATCGGTTGCCGGTCTCCCAGCTTGCACAATCAGACCTCTACAACTGATTCAAAACATTGCTTGTGATTCAAAGCTCAACTTATGTTCAACCACCCAAGTGACCTCATGTCCCTCCACCTCTCCTCTCTCTCCATTGGCTCCCTGTAGCTGCTGCATTCAGTACAAGACACTGACTCTGACCTACAGGACAATCTCTGGATCTGCCCCCTCTTACCTTCACTCTAGATTTCCAAAATCCACTCCGACTCGTTCACTTCACTCTAGTGATGAATGTCCTGGTGATTCAACCTCACCGTGGTGCTGATTCTCACTCTGTATCGTTCTCCACTGCCATCTTCCCAACTCAACCATTCCCAAGTCATTTAGAATCTTTAAGAAACACTTCCACAAATACTTGCTATTTAAAAAATAGCCAGATTGGATAATGATTAGGTTTGATTACACTAAGTTCAAGTTATTTATTTATATAGCGCTTTTTACAACAGTACATTACAACAGTCACAAAGCAGCTTTACAGAATGAAAAGCCTTTAAACCCCCAAAGAGCAAGCCGAAGCGACAGTGGCAAGAAAAAACTCCCTGTTATGTTGTTATTCAAGGAAGAAACCTTGGGAGGACCAAGACTCAGTGGGGGACTCATCCTCCTTGAGCTGCCAGGCAGCAACAACAATGTAGGACAGCTATGTACAGATATTTAACAAATGGAAAATCTAACATCTGGAAAACTATATGTGAGTCCATTAGGGGGCGTCCTGAAGGACCGCCAGTCCACTACCGCTACAATGTAGCTGGTTTACTACTGACTTGTGTTGTTCTCTCATTCGGAAGTTCATTCATTCATTCATTATCTCCCGCTTTATCCTCTATTAGGGTCGCGGTGGGGTTCCCCATGCCCATCCAGGGGAGAACGTCTCAGGAGCTGGGCAGACAGACCCAGGACAGGGCGCCAATCCAATGCTGGGCACACACTCACTCACACAGACACACTCTATATGGGGCAATTTGGATAATTCAACTGACTTGATCCATGTTTTTGGACTGTGGGAGGAAACCGGAGAACCCGGAGGAAACCCACGTGGACACGGGGAGAACATGGAAACTCCACCCAGATGGGGATTCGAACCGGGAATCCATAGTGCTGAGAGGCGAACGTGCTAACCACTAAGCCACCGTGCCGCCTCATTCGGAAGTTGCTTTTGATAAAACTTCTAAATGACAATGTAAATGTAATATAGACAGTGAATGGCCACTTTATTAGAGACACCTGCTCTTTCACTGGTACGTGACCCTGTGAAGAATGAAGTTTTCTGTGGATCAGTTTCAGAGTTCACCCACATTAGAGTAAAAGATTCAGGGGATCTGAACATTAAGTGTGGGCATCGTACGATGGAGCTGGAGGAGATGGAGTAATAGTGGTGGAATGCCTTCTTGAGTCTTCTGATACCCGTGAACGGCTCCACCTCCACCTGTGGCTGACCAGGTTCATCCCATTCTTTCGGCTGTTCCATATTATCCCATAGTATTCATTCATTTTCTCCCGCTTTATCCTCTATTAGGGTCGCGATGGGGTTCCCCATGCCCATCCAGGGGAGAACGTCTCAGGCGCTGGGCAGATAGACCCAGGACAGGGCGCCAATCCATCGCTGGGCATATCCCATAGTAATGGATTAATTTCAGGAACATTACAGAGTACGGCGGCACGGTGGCTTAGTGGTTAGCACGTTCGCCTCTCAGCGCCCTGAGGACTGTGGGAGGAAATCTGAGAACCTGGAGGAAACCCATGGGGTCACAGAGAGAACATAAAAACTCCACCCAGATTGGGATTCAAACCTGGATCCCCAGTGCTGAGAAGTGAACATGCTAACCACTAAGCCACCATGCCGCCCTTCACATTAACATTCATTCATTCATTATCTCCCACTTTATCCTGGATAGATTGGCGCCCTGTCCTGGGTGTATCTGCCCAGCGCCCGAAACGTTCTCCCCTGGATGGGCATGGGGAACCCCATGGATGGATGGAAAATCCTTAAGGCTCTTCTTGATTTTTGACCTTCAAATATGCCCCAGCGGCACGGTGGCTTAGTGGTTAGCACGTTCGCCTCTCAGCACTAGGGATTCCCGGTTCGAATCCCCATCTGGGTGGAGTTTCCATCTTCTCCCGGTGTCTGCGTGGGTTTCCTCCGGGTTCTCCGGTTTCCTCCCACAGTCCAAAAACATGGATCAAGTCAATTGAATTCTCAAAATTGCCCCATATAGAGTGTGTCTGTGTGAGTGAGTGTGTGCCCAGCGATGGATTGGCACCCTGTCCTGGGTCTATCTGCCCAGCGCCCAAAACGCTCTCCCCTGGATGGGCATGGGGAACCCCACCGCGACCCTAATAGAGGATAAAGCGGGAGATAATGAATGAATGAATTACAGAGTTCTCCCCTAATCATCACAATTCCCAGGAACCTACAGCAGGTGTCTGTAACATCGTGCTCAGTGTGTATATTTAAAAACATGTCCAGTTTCACAGCAGTTTGAGTGATGTGGTGAAAATGTGGACGTAGTTAGTTGATGACATCATCGTACAAGCCATTGTGTTGTACCTCTGTAATACGGCAGCAGGTCGAGGAAAGCCTGTCGTACTTTCTCACCCGTCAGAGGCTGTGTACCCTCCAGTCGCTCCAGCAGAGGTCCAATGGAATAGTACTGTGCCTCTTTGTGCACGGCTCGAACCCGGTCGCGCTGGGGCAGCTCACCTACACGCAGGAAGTTCAGGATGTCGCTGTGAAAAAACATGCATCTTTACAGCACAGGAGTTCTTCAGAGGTGTAACCGGGAACAGCAATAATAATAATAATACTACATTTTATTCGTAGTGCACTTTACATTTGATCACAAATCTCAAAGTGCTACATGATGAAAGCAAATAACAACATATAAAAGCAACAATCAATTAAGAATGGTCAGTTCTTCGAAAAAGCAGATAACACTAGGGGTGAGCTGCAATATTCGCTGATTCGACGATTCGATTCGGAGAACCGTAGTCGACTATGAACCTCATAGTCGAATGTACCATTTTGACCACATGGGGGTGCCCATGGCTGCTGCTAAGCATTAGTGTTACACATACTCACACACACTCCCTCCGCGCCGCACACGCCCACTCCTTCATGTATACAGTCACGTCACTCGCCGCCACACGCCGCTCCGCACACACCTACTTTCCCTTGTAAACAAACACACCCCTCTCCTCCACGTGCTGCTCCACACTCGCCCATTCACACACCTGTTCCTCATTTGGCTCGGGATCGCTCACCCTCTCCAGACTATTAGTTACAGGTGTGCACTTCGGCTGGAGAGACTACTTGAGCCGCCGTCCCGGACTCTTCAGCGCAGAGTTTTGATTGTTCATCTGATGGTTGGTCTGATTGTGTTCCGCTGCACGGGTGGTCACGGAGTGCGTCTAGACTCGGTGTGCCGCTGCCGCTCGCACTCCACGCCTATGCTCGGTTCGGTTTCTGGCTTCCTACAGGATGGCGAGTAATAAGTGACGTCACCGTCCGGCGTTCCCGGCCTCTACGTCTCAGCGATCTCCACCGCTACTGACCGGTGCACAGCGCCTCGCTTCGGCCCAGTCGTCACGTTTGTTTATTCTGTCACATTTGTTTTTCCCTACGGACAGTGGTTCGTTTGTGGGGCGTTCCCCCACGGAACATAAACTTTTTCTGTTCACCTTAAATCATGCTTCCTCCTCATTCCGGTAGCGTGATCGCTTAGAACTGACAATTAGTTTTTACATGAAATGTCTTTGTTTTCGTTATATATATAGCCTTTTGTCAAATACAATCATCCTAATTTCTAGAAGAAAAAAGAAAAACAAAAAAAAGGTTTTCTTTTGTTAGAAAAACAAGTAAAATATATATAAAATTTTTTTTTTTTTTAAAAACTACGCTTATAGCGCCATCTTGTGGTGAAATTTTAACTGATTCGACTATCAGTCGACTATAGGGAAAATCTGACGAATCAGATTCGACTACGAAAATTTGTAGTTGAATACAGCCCTAAACAACACTATAAAAGCAACAATCAATTAAGAATGGTAAGTTCTTCTAAAAAGAAACGTTTTAAGTCCTTTTTTAAAACTTTCTATTTTCTGAGGAGCTCTCAGCTGGTCAGGTAGAGCATTCCACAAGCGTGGTGCGGTAGAACAAAAGGCTCTATCACCCATGGTGCTGAGCTTAGTTCTGGGGAGGAGGAAGCGGTTTGAATTTACAGAGCGAAGCGATCGTGATGATGTTTGCCGGGTAAGAAGTTCTTTCAGATATGAAGGTGCATTTCCATGTATGCACTGGTAAGCAAGAAGGGAGACCTTGTATTCAATTCTGACAGAAACAGATAGCCAATGAAGTGAGTGAAGAACAGGTGTAATGTGCTCATGTTTCCGTACTCTCATCAAGAGTATGTGCAGGTTGAATAGGTCTGTGTACAAAGTGGATGCTCCCTAACACACAGATCAATAACCAACGATATCTTAATCTTATCAATAAATCAACTTTATCATGCTTTTGCTCCAACTCTGTCTCAACCTGCAGCTGTGAGATCTAACCCACAACCACAGCAGGTAAATCCTGAAGCCTCATCATCTCTGTCGCCCTCTGGTGGCTGACTGCAATACAACCTCTGCCCACGTTGATATGAATCCCAGGTTTTCTTCACATTAACATCCATCCATTCATTATCTCCCGCTTTATCCTCTATTAGGGTCGCGGTGGGGTTCCTCATGCCCATCCAGGGGAGAATGTTTCGGGCGCTGGGCAGATAGACCCAGGACAGGGCGCCAATCCATCGCTGGGCACACACTCACTCACACATACACACTGTATAGGGGGCAATTTTGGAGAACTCAATTGACTTGATCCATGTTTTTGGACTGTGGGAGGAAACCCACAGGAGAACCCGGAGGAAACCCACATGGACACGGGGAGAACATGGAAACTCCACCCAGATTGGGATTCGAATCGGGAATCCCTAGTGCTGAGAGGAGAACATGCTAACCACTAAGCCACCGTGCCACCCTTCACATTAATATGATTTAAAAAATGATTTAGCAGAATTTTAAGGGGTGTGGCAATGAAGTGATACTGAACCAACACCGAACCAATGATATGAAGGTGCAGGAGTTTTCTGTACATGTACAAAGTCATGTCTTTGTATGTCAGTGTTAACTTTGGGTGTTAATTTCATTCATTCATTCATTCATTATCTCCCACTTTATCCTCTATTAGGGTCGCGGTGGGGTTCCCCATGCCCATCCAGGGAAGAACGTTTCGGGCGCTGGGCAGATAGACCCAGGACAGGGCGCCAATCCATTGCTGGGCACACACTCACTCACACACACACACACTCTATATGGGGCAATTTTGGAGAATTCAATTAACTTGATCCATGTTTTTGGACTGTGGGAGGAAACCGGAGAACCCGGAGGAAACCCACGCAGACACGGGGAGAACATGGAAACTCCACCCAGATGAGGATTCGAACCGGGAATCCCTAGTGCTGAGAGGAGAACGTGCTAACCACTAAGCCACCCGTGTTAATTTCACGTGTTTTATACAATGGCCGGGTTCGAATCCCAATCTGGGTGGAGTTACCATGTTCTCCCTGTGTCTGTATGGGTTTCCTTGAATTCTCCATTTTTCTCGTAGTGTGTTTGTGTGTGAGTGAGTGTGCACAGCGATAGATTGGCACCCTGTCCGGGGTGTATCTGCCCAGTGTCCGAAATATTCTCCCCTGGGTGGGTATGGGGAACACACGATCGGAGTAGAAGATTAAGCGGATATAATAATGAATGATATTTTACAATAGTGAGATCTAACCCCACTGTCTGACAATCACAGTGAGTAAGTCCTGAGGTCTCCCCGTCTGTGTCTCTGCACAAATTTATTTCAGCATCATAAAAGATACAATGCTGTAGAACACGAGCAAAAGTCAGACTTACTTCCTAAAATCCTCTTTCTACAGTTACCACCATAAACAGGGTGGATCTGTCCAGTCCTATATACAGCCTACAGATCACAGTGTTGAGTCACGGTGTGTCCAAGGGTCTCACCCAAAATATGCCCCATCTCGGTCGATAAAGTAGCGCCCTTCCGTGTCTCGAGGAATGTGATGGCGCCCACTGAACATGGCAGCCAACATGGTGTCTTCGTAACGGCGCAGGGTGGACAGCCGGGTGGTAAAATATGTTCCTCCAACGTTCAGAGGAACCACCTCAGGAAACTACAGGAAAAAGAATGATATTAGAAATGTACAGACTTTTGGCTGAGGATGGCACCACGTGGCACACTAAGCAAATTATGGGTTTACAGATCATTGTTATTGTTACTACAGTTATCTAATATATATATATATATATATATATATATATAATATATAATTATATAATTGGAGATGAAGCAATAACCTAAATAAACACTTGCAACAGAGATTCAAACAAAATTGAAAAACATTAATTACAAGAAGCGTCACGGTGGTTTAGTGGTTGGCATGTTCTCCTCTCAGCACTAGGGATTCCCGGTTCGAATCCCCATCTGGGTGGAGTTTCCATGTTCTCCCCGTGTCTGCATGGGTTTCCTCCGGGTTCTCCGGTTTCCTCCCACAGTCCAAAAACATGGATCAAGTCAACTGAATTCTCTAAATTGCCCCATATAGAGTGTGTCTGTGTGAGTGAGTGTGTGCCCAGTGATGGATTGGCGCCCTGTCCTGGGTGTATCTGCCCAGCGCCTGAGATGTTCTCCCCTGGATGGGCATGGGGAACCCCACCGCGACCCTAATAGAGGATTAAGGCGGGAGATAATGAATGAATGAATAATTACAAGAAACGGGAGGCAGAGTGACCTAGTGTTTATGTTATGACTTTGTATATGTACAGAAAACACCTGCACCTTCATATCATTGGTTCGGTGTCGGTTGTCAATATCACTTCATTGCCACACCCCTTAAAATACTGCTAAATAATTTTTTAAATCACATTAATGTGAAGGAGTTCTCCAAATTGCCCCATATAGAGTGTGTTTGTGTGAGTGAGTGTGTGCCTAGTGATAGATTGGCGCCCTGTCCTGGGTGTATCTGCCCAGCGCCCGAGACGTTCTCCCCTGGATGGGCATGGGGAACCCCACCGCGACCCTAATAGAGGATAAAGCGGAAGATAATTAATGAATGAATGTTAATGTGAAGGGCGGCATGGTGGCTTAGTGGTTAGCATGTTCACTTCTCAGCACTGGGGATCCAGGTTTGAATCCCAATCTGGGTGGAGTTTTTATGTTCTCTCTGTGACCCCATGGGTTTCCTCCAGGTTCTCAGATATCCTCCCACAGTCCAAAAACATGGATTCAAGGTGAATCAGATGCTCTCGATTGCCTGCTATAGTGTGTTTATGTGTGTGTGTGTGTGTGAGTGTGTGAGTGCCCAGCAATAGATTGTCGCCCTGTCCTGAATGTACCTGCCCAGCACCCAAAACATTCTCCCCTGGCCTGGATGGCAAGATAATGGCAGATTAAGTGGAAGATAATATATGAATGAATGAACGAATAATCTTCAGAAATCTGTACCGTTTGACTGATTAAAAAAAAACTATTTAAGATCACACAGAACATATGTGGATAAAAAGCTCTAGTGACAAACTGATATGATTAACAAACATATTGTCCATGTGTATTCCATGATGATCATATTCGTTGTTTATATAAACCCGATAAAGGAATCAATCTTTTCATTCATTTATTATCTCCCGCTTTTATTCTCTATTAGGGTCGCGTGGGGGGTGGGGTTCCCCATGCCCATCCAGGGGAGAACGTCTCAGGCGCTGGGCAGATACACCCAGGACAGGGCGCCAATCCATTGCTGGGCACACACTCACTCACACAGACACACTCTATAGGGGGCAATTTTGAGAACTCAATTGACTTGATCCATGTTTTTGGACTGTGGGAGGAAACCGGAGAACGCGTAGGAAACCCACGCAGACACGGGGAGAACATGGAGACTCCACCCAGATGGGGATTCGAACCGGGAATCCCTAGGGCTGAGAGGAGAACATGCTAACCACTAAGCCACCGTGCCGCCAACTAAGAACATGGTCCAAAAAAAACATTCATTCATTATCTTCCGCTTTTATCCCCTATTAGGGTCGCGGTGGGGTTCCCCATGCCCATCCAGGGGACAGCATCTCGGGCGCTGGGCAGATAGACCCAGGGACAGGGCGCCAATCCATCGCTGGGCACACACTCACTCACACAGACACACTCTATATGGGGCAATTTGGAGAATTCAATTGACTTGATCCATGTTTTTAGAACCAGTTTGTTGATGTTTTTACCTCCTGAGGTGCGTTCAAGGTGCGCAGGGATTTGATCAGGTTACTGGTGGAGACGGGCACGGCGGCCCTGCGGAGCTCCTCGTCGTTGACGGCGGCAGCGGCAGAAGCAGCGGTCGCTTCCATCGCGTCGCTCTCTCTTTCAGCCGAAAACACCACCATGACTGTGGGCTGAGGGATCCCGCGGTTGTCGGGAACGAATCGCCTCACACGCGCGGACGGAGGCGCAGCGCCCGCGGGCTGCAGCGGGCCGGCGGCGGGGCCCGGGCTGAGCGCGCTCGGCGCCGTGGTCGCTGTGCTAAAGGAGAGCCGAGATGCGTCTCCATTCGGGATCTCGCCTGCACCATTCTGCTGCATGCACACCAAGCACTCCTCCAAACAGACGGTTATCCAGATGGAGCCCAAAGCGAACGGATAGAGGACGCCAGCAGAGTTTTAACCCGGGTTTAGAGCTCGGGTTTGGCCCAACAGTCACAACATGAGCGCTCGTGAATGCAGCTCTTCCCCCGCCCCCTCACTCACTCACGCGCCACAAATCTGCCTTTAATCGCCGCTCTTTATATCAAATCTATAATAATTCTAAGTAATTATGAAATAAATACGAAGTAATTCTAAAAAGGCAGCGACAGACCCCACGGTTTAACTCGCACCGGTTTGTTACCGGTTTAATAGCAGCGGGATGGAATTATGTGGGCGTGGAAATGAACCGGTCAATCCGCCAGGTAGCGACGAGGCTTCAGCAAACGAATCATATTCTAGGAACCGACTCTATACAGTAAACCGAACAATACTAGTTTCTAATTATTTCTCTTACATTTACATAAAAACTATTATTACTTGCAAAACAATAATAAAAAAACCATCCATCATCTTCCGCTTTATCCTCTATTGGGGTCAGGGGAGGGGGGTTCCCCATGCCCATCCAGGGGAGAACGTCTCGGGCGCTGGGCAGATAGACCCAGGACAGGGCGCCAACCTATCACTGAGCACACTCACTCACACAAACACACTCTATATGGGGCTATTTGGAGAATTCAATTGACATTGATCCATGTTTTTGGACTGTGGGAGGAAACCGGAGAACCCGGAGGTAACCCACGTGGACACGGGGAGAACATGGAAACTCCACCCAGATGGGGATTCGAACCGGGAATCCCTAGCACTGAGAGGAGAACATGCTAACCACTAAGCCACCGTTCTGCCCTAAATATCCATCCGTCCATTATCTTCCGCTTTATCCTCTATTAGGGTCATGGTGGGGTTCCCCATGCCCATCCAGGGGAGAACGTTTCGGGCGCTGGGCAGATACACCCAGGACAGGGCACCAATCTATCGCTGGGCACACACTCACTCACACAAACACACTCTATATGGGGCTATTTGGAGAATTCAATTGACATTGATCCATGTTTTTGGACTGTGGGAGGAAACCGGAGAACCCGGAGGAAACCCACGCAGACACGGGGAGAACACGGAAACTCCACCCAGATGGGGATTCGAACCTGGAATCCCTAGCGCTGAGAGGAGAACATGCCAACCACTAAGCCACCATGCCCCCTTAATAATATAATACATTATAATACAATAATATAATACAGTATAGTTTGTGTAATAAAATGTATTAAAAACAAACATGTTGCACGTGTAAATTACCTTTAAGTGGACACATATTAAATGACTGACCCTCTTTAATAAGGGAATGATATAAAATCATTAATTAAATTAATTATTGTGAATCGAATCATTACGGAATCATGGGGCCTTGTGTTCATTGGCTGTGCTGAATACCAACTGAGTCCTCTTCAGGAATGAAGTGCACTCAGAAGGGAGTCTGAATGGAGGCTTTGCCGTACAGAGCGCTTATAGGTTGTGTGCTGTGGTTTGGGACGCGGCCGGTGATCTCTGCGGAACATGGCGGAGGTCAGGCGGCTTTTCGGAGTCGGTAGGGTTTCTTATAATTCTGATTTCGCGTTGTTCTCTTCGCGTGAATGATAACAGGTTTTAATATGAGCATCGCCATGAACACGAAACAGGAATGTTAATGATCACTCGGTACGGATTTTAAACGCACATCGTTAGGTTTACGTAGCTCCAGTACAACTTCAGTTTACACAAACGCAGTACTTCCAGTTGAACAGCAGGCGACATTAAAATTACTGTTACATTTACGTTTTATTTGGTCATTTAGCACGTTTTTATTCAAAGCGACTTACAAGTATCTTAACTTGATGGCTGGGGTCCAAGCACAGGGACAGCACCTTTAAAGCAATGAGGGTTAAGGGCCTTACTCAAGGGCCCACATTGGTAACTTAAGTGAACATGGGATTTGAAGCCTCAGCCTTCGGTTGATGGGTTAAGGGCCTTACTCAAGGGCCCACATTGGTAACTTCAGCCAACATGGGATTTGAAGCCTCAGCCTTCGGTTGATGGCCAAACAGCCTAAATACTGAGCTGCATCATCCCAAGTGTTGATAACGTGACTTTTCGCTATATTTAGCAACGTTTCAGACCCTCTAGCAATTGGGTGTCAAACCCAATTGCACCGGTGGCCAAAACATAAAGCACACGTTAAACATTTATTGAACACACTAAAATATTTTTTTCCTGAACATCCATCCATCCATCCATCCATCCATTATCTTCCGCTTTATCCTCTATTAGGGTCGGGGTGGGGTTCTCCATGCCCATCAAGGGGAGAACATCTCGGGCGCTGGGCAGGGCACCAATCCATCGCTGGGCACACACTCACTCCCACAGACACACTCTATATGGGGCAATTTGGAGAACCCAATTGACTTGATCCATTAGGGTTTTCCGGACTCTGTGGGACAGGGAAACGCGGAGAACACCGGATGGGGGAAACCCACGCGGAAACGGAGAACCCGGGAAACCCAAACACGGGGAGAACATGGAAACTCCACCCAGATGGGGATTCGAACCGGGAATCCCTAGCGCTGAGAGGAGAACATGCTAAATTCGGTCTAAATTTGGAGGACAGACCGTCCTGACACGCACCCATACTCTAAATAAAATGGCAGAAACACGAAACGTCAAAGCAGCAGAAAGTTGTTACTGATTGAGTGGCCATGTGATTTCAGGTGCGCGGGTACCGGCCTTTCTGTCCCGCGTGTCTCCACGGCGTTTATGGAGCGCGAGCGGCCGCGGCGCAGATGAAAGCCCCCGGTTCAGATCAAAGAGCACATACTACGAGCTGCTGGGGGTCTCACCAAATGCCACACAGGCGCAAATCAAAACCGCCTACTACAGACAGTCCTTCATCCATCACCCGGATAAGAACGCGGGTACTACCTCGTCGTACTTCTCTCAGATCAGTGAGGCGTACAGTGTGCTGGGGAACAAAACCCTGCGCCGGAAGTACGACCGCAGGCTCCTCAGTGAGGCCGACGTGCTCGGCTCCTGCCGGCCCCCCACGTCCAGGGACCCCGTCGGCACTACAAAGGCATCTGAGGACCACCGTGCGCGCTCACGATCCCCAGTGGATTTAGTGCACATGCAGAAGGTGTTCGACTTTGACAAATTCTTCCGTGCGCACTACAGCGAGCAGCTGCAGCGTGAGAAGGACATGCGTGTGCGTCTGGAGAAGCTCAAACAAGAGCAGGGGAAATTGTTTGAGAACCGGAAGATCGACCGCACGTCGGAGATTGCCATCAGTCTTATGCTCGCTTTGGCCGTCATCATTTTATTCAGCCTAAAATCCAGCAAGTGATGCAGCGACAAGACACCAAAATGCTCACGTTCAACCATCACATGGCGTGAACCTTTTACTAAGTCACTCAAACAGAATACAGCTCAACTGGATTATTTCATTTTTGGGTTGTGGGAACTTTAATTTGCATATTTATTTGGAAATTTAAATAAACCCAGTATGGAAATACCACCATCATCATCATCATCTCTGCCTCCTGATATCTGCACTATATTGACACATCAATAATATATGGACTTTAACATCACTTACCAGCTCTCTCGTATGTTAAATATATTGGCCTTTACTGAACATAATGCTAAATATTCTCATATTTGTATATTCAGCTCAACAAATTACCACTTTGTAATATATATCTATATCTGCTAAAGCACTTCTGGATGGATGCAAACTGCATTTCGTTGTTTATAATGAGCAATGACAGTAAAGTTGAATTCAATTCATTCATTATCTCCTGCTTTATCCTCTATTAGGGTCGCGGTGGGGTTCCCCATGCCCATCCAGGGGAGAACGTCTCAGGCGCTGGGCAGATAGACCCAGGACAGGGCGCCAATCCATCGCTGGGTACACACTCACTCACACAGACACACTCTATATGGGGCAATTTTGAGAATTCAATTGACTTGATCCATGTTTTTGGACTGTGGGAGGAAACCGGAGAACCCGGAGGAAACCCACGCAGACACGGGGAGAACATGGAAACTCCACCCAGATGGGGATTCGAACCAGGAATCCCTAGCGCTGAGAGGAGAACGTGCTAACCACTAACCACCGTGCCGCCCTGAATTCAATTCAATTCAATTCAATCAAAAAAAGTATCTGTATAAAATCTGTATTACTACAGATGTCCACTAGAGGGCACCAGAGGACCTCCAAGCAAGTTAAAATCAATGATCTCTCAATGGGTGGCACGCTGGCTTAGTGGTTAGCACGTTCTCCTCTCAGCACTAGGGATTCCCGGTTCGAATCCCCATCTGGGTGGAGTTTCCATGTTCTCCCCGTGTCTGCGTGGGTTTCCTCCGGGTTCTCCGGTTTCCTCCCACAGTCCAAAAACATGGATCAAGTCAATTGAATTCTCCAAATTTCATATAATGTGTTTGCCCAGCATTGGCGCCCTGTCCTTGCCCAGCGCCCGAGTGTTCTCCCCTGGATGGGCATCCACCGCGACCCTAATAGAGGATGGATTGATCTCTCAATGTAAGGATTTTATTTATGCTACAGATTTACACAATTATTTGATTATCAGTTATTTGATTGGCGGCACGGTGGCTTAGTGTTTAGCATGTTCTCCTCTCAGCGCTAGGGATTCCCGGTTCGAATCCCCATCTGGGTGGAGTTTCCATGTTCTCCCCGTGTCTGCGTGGGTTTCCCCCGGGTTCTTCGGTTTCCTCCCACAGTCCAAAAACATGGATCAAGTCAATTGAGTTCTCCAAATTGCCCCATATAGAGTGTGTCTGTGTGAGTGAGTGTGTGTCCAGCGATGGATTGGCGCCCTGTCCTGGGTCTATCTGCCCAGCGCCCGAGACGTTCTCCCCTGGATGGGCATGGGGAACCCCACCGTGACCCTAATAGAGGATAAAGCGGGAGATAATGAGTTATTTGATTGGGGGATGGGAGTATGATGTCGGGAAAGTTGTTCTGTGTCTGATTACCTGAAAAAAAATCAAATGAAGTTCTGACCTCAAAGCTAACAAACATCACTGGGATGAATTGGAACATCGACTGTATGTCTGCTTTTATTTGTCATCAGTGTGGAAATAATGGTTTGTTCGGAAGTTCAAATACTTTTCTCATTAATCAGGTGGAGTGTTTTCTTTCTTTCTGCTTGTTTTGTTTGAGTTCATTTTAACTAACGAAGGTTTTAAAAGGAGAACTCTCTTTAAAAGGTTCAGGTTCTAAAGGTTGTGTGGGTTCATGATGCTGTTGTTATTGTTATCACATGACCTGTACCTCTTGGGGTGATCACCTGACTTGAGGCCTTTAATGAGGCCCTGCCCCTTCTCTTAATACCTGACCACATGGACATCCCTCATTAACGTTGGGTCCAGAACATGATGTCTAAGGACATTCACTGTAAGAAGTGCACCAACAGATTAGGGAAGGTCCCCTTTAAAAAGCTTTAGAATCAATAACATTGACCAAAATATTGTATTAAACTGTGAAACGTGAAAATGTATTTAAAATAAGATCTGACCTTTGGGTGTCCACATACCTCTGCTATCATGGTGTAAATATATAAAGGAAGTGTCATCAGGGGGCGGCACGGTGGCTTAGTGGTTAGCACGTTCTCCTGGTAGCACTAGGGATTCCCGGTTCGATTCCCATCTGGGTGGAGTTTCCATGTTCTCCCCGTGTCCGCGTGGGTTTCCTCCAGGTTCTCCGGTTTCCTCCCACAGTCCAAAAACATGGATCAAGTCAATTGAGTTCTCCAAATTGCCCCATATAGAGTGTGTCTGTGTGAGTGAGTGTGTGCCCAGCGATGGATTGGCGCCCTGTCCTGGGTCTATCTGCCCAGCGCCCGAGACGTTCTCCCCTGGATGGGCATGGGGAACCCCAATAGAATAGAGACCCTAATAGAATAGAGAGTTTCATCAGAGGGTGGCACGGTGGTTTAGTGGTTAGCATGTTCTCTCAGCACTAGGGATTCCCGGTTCAAATCCCAATCTGTGTGGAGTTCCCATGTTCTCCCCATGTCCACGTGGGTTTCCTCCGGGTTCTCCGGTTTCCTCCCACAGTCCAAAAACATGGAGCAAGGTCAATTGAGTTCTCCAAATTGCCCCATATAGAGTGTGTATTTGTGCGTGTCTGTGTGAGTGAGTGTGTGCCCAGCGATAGATTGGCGCCCTGTCCAGCGCCCGAAACGTTCTCCCCTGGGGCATGGGGAACCCCCCACTCCACCCCCTTCATCGGGTGTATGACTATGTGACCCTCAAGGGATTATGGGTAAAACATCAGACTGATGATGTAATGACAATAATAAACAACTATTCATTTTAATTTGTAAAGAAAAAAAACAAGAGCTTCAGATGAAACTGTTAATTACAGCAATAAATTATATGCAAGCGAGACATTAACTTATATGAGAACAGAGCAGGAGAACCAGGATGTTTCTGGATTCTTCGGAGCTTAAATGAAGAAAAGACCTCCGTGAAGAGCAGAAATCATTCTGTACAAATATAAACAGATAACATATCAACATGAAAACGGAGTTCCCACAGCGACGACAATAATAATGACTGAAGCTGCAACAAGATTTAAAACAAGAAATGAATGTGGAAGTCGGAATGCTGCTGATTTAAATCGTGTTGTCGCGGCGTTTCACCCTGAGATTCTTTACAGCTGTGCGATGGAACGTCGGTGCTGGGATCAGACTCTTAACCCTTTTGATGTTCTACTGTATATATGTTGCCTTGATCTCTCGCAGTGATCAGTCAGCCTAAACACACAGTCTGTTCTCTGATCCGAAGTCGTACTGGTGTTCTAATAAGACTCAGCTCACACTGAGGAGACGATTCAGGAACCGTCTCTGATCCCTTGATCCCTTGATCCCTTGCTGCTGGAGTCCCAGTGCAGGATCCATTTGATCCTCCAAACAGTATCACTGAAGACACACGAGCTTTCAAAGCAACACAAACAACCATTAAAAGCTTCTTCACTTGGCTCTGAACAAGCGGAGTTATTAGATTCCACAAGAGAGCGCTCTACAGATCTGTACTGAAGTGCAACATGAACTCGGGTTTCATGAAAACATAAGTCTGATTTGGTAAAATAAAAAAAAGAAGAAAAAAAAAGATCCGTAATTAGAAAAAAAAAATTATTTCCCAAGAAAATTAGAAAAAGTAAAGAAAAGTAAACATTCATTCATTATCTCCTGCTTTATCCTCTATTAGGGTCGCGGTGGGGTTCCCCATGCCCATCCAGGGGAGAACGTCTCGGGCGCTGGGCAGATAGACCCAGGACAGGGCGCCAATCTATCACTGAGAAAAGTAAACAGGCTGGTCATAAGGGTGATGTCACTGTCGACGTGATGGGTTGGATTAACCCACGGTTTTAATCTAACCCCACACCTGCATGGTCCACTAGTGGGCACTCTGCCGCAGCCGCTGGACGACGGAAAAAACTTTAAGGGTTTGGTTTTTAAGTTTGCATGAGAATTATTAAAGCTGTAACTACGCTATCCCATGACAGACGTATCCCGTGAGGTGAGCTCTAATCTATACTGCCCCCTTCTGTTCATGTGCATATTACAGATAAGTAGAATTCCTCTCTGAGGACAACCGAAAAGTAGTTCGAAAATCTGTGCTTCTGCAGCCTGAACAGAAACTAATAAAGAACATAATAATAAAGTCCCTCTTAACCTTTATAAAGGGAACAGGTCAGAGATCGTGTACCAGATACAGAAGTGTGGGTCAGATGGATTGTCAGGAACCATGAGACATTGCCCGGGTGTAATGAACACACGTCTGTTAAGCATTTAAATATAAATGATATTAAAATAGAAAACGTTTCGACTTTACGATCAGATGCCCGATGATCCGTATGAGCTCTTTACCACAAACTTTAACCTTTAACTCTTCACCAAAACATGGGGAGTGGGTCAAAGAACATGTCTCATAATCAACATGACTATTCATATGAAGGGTTTAACAAAGTAGAGGCCAAAGTGCGACAAGCTACATGGAAGCTCAATCAAACTTTATCAGGGACAGGCCTTCCCTAAAGTGTTGCCTCACAATGGAAGCACATAAGTGTTTTAGATACTGATGGTCATATAGTGTATTGACTAGTAGCTACTGTCTGTATGGTAGTGAAATATAGATTGAACATCAGTGAGTCAGTAAGGGTGCAGTGACACAGCTCCACCAGAGAGGTCACCAAAGCCTCGGAGCTTTCACACCGCAGCGTGTGAATGGTGCTGGAATTTTGCTAGAATTGAATACAGATATATTACATTTTCTTTTTTGGCTGATCACCAATGTAAGTATAAAAATGTATAAAAATCTCTTCTCTAAAAACGACAGACGTCATAACAATAGCGTTAGCTTGGAGCAGTAGCTTGAACTAAGCTCTGTGTGAGATGATAATAAAACTTGCTCTCGACTCACACTGCAGTCTCATTTCTCCACCGTGACCCCGCCCACTCTCTGTCTAATGTGTGTGTGGGGGGGGGGGTTTCTCGGTGTGAAACACTTCACGTGTGAGAGCAGAGCGCCGAAGACGGCGCGGGTTCCGAACAATCACACGGGGTTCTGTGACGTCAACTTAATGTGTTTGTATCGGTTCAATTACGACGTTTCATTCATTCATTCATTATCTCCCGCTTTATCCTCTATTAGGGTCGCGGTGGGGTTCCCCATGCCCATCCAGGGGAGAACATCTCGGGCGCTGGGCAGATAGACCCAGGACAGGGCGCCAATCCATCGCTGGACACACACTCACTCACACAGACACACTCTATATGGGGCAATTTGGAGAATTCAACTGACTTGATCCATGTTTTTGGACTGTGGGAGGAAACCGGAGAACCCAGAGGAAACCCACGCAGACACGGGGAGAACATGGAAACTCCACCCAGATTGGGATTCCAACTGGGAATCCCTAGCGCTGAGAGGCGAACGTGCTAACCACTAAGCCACCGTGCTGCCCCCGGATTATACTTTGCCGTTAGCCAATAACAGCATCAATAACTTTAAAACCAAGGTTCCCATTGGCTGAGACCCATGAAGATGAATGAACTTCATTCATTCATTATCTCCCGCTTTATCCTCTATTAGGGTCGCGGTGGGGTTCCCCATGCCCATCCAGGGTAGAACGTCTCGGGCGCTGGGCAGATAGACCCAGGACAGGGCGCCAATCCATCGCTGGGCACACACTCACTCACACAGACACACTCTATATGGGGCAATTTGGAGAATTCTTGATCCATGTTTTGATCCATGTTTTTGGACTGTGGGAGGAAACCGGAGGAAACCCACGCAGACACGGGGAGAACATGGAAACTCCACCCAGATGGGGATTCGAACCGGGAATCCCTAGTGCTGAGAGGAGAACGTGCTAACCACTAAGCCACCCTGGATTATACTTTGCCGTTAGCCAATAACAGCATCAATAACTTTAAAACCAAGGTTCCCATTGGCTGAGACCCATGAAGATGAATGAACTTCCATATATATATATTGTAATAATGAGCACCAAGTCTTTCATCTGCGCAAACAAACAAACAAACAATGAGATAAGTATGAAAAGAACATGGTCTAACTGTACTGCCGGCAGCGTGTTCTCTTCCACTCGCAGCGGGTGAAATCAGGAGGAAGGGCGCCACATGGAAACAGGAAACTGAGCCGTACCGGTAAAAGGTGTAAATACAATACACAATACAAACCTTAATGATAATTCTAATAACAATGAGTAAAGTCCATCAGATATGTTATTATTGCGTTATTGCCTTAAGGGTCGAAGTGTGACGGCTGTGTTTCATTCCACACATCCACACACCACAGTGGGTTGTAGTGTGCTGGAGAATACTGAAGTGCAGCTTACGAGCTAAAGGATGTGACATTAAACACAGTGAATAATTCTCTAACTGCCGCCGAAGGTTCCCTTTATAACCTCGCTTATGCCTCCGGAAAAGCGAACTCCCATCATGCTCTGCGGTGAACGAGAGTCGGAGGAGCTCCGATCTTCTTATTGCTATAAAAGGACGTCCTGGAGGTTGTCTTTAGTAAAAAGTATTCCAGTTCCGGATCGGATGAGGGGGAGAGTTGCATAGCCAACAGCAGAGAGGTCACGCTTCCTCTAGCGCTTCGGCTATTCCACGCTTCGGTGATGCTCCATGGAAGCCATGGAAGCCGTAACCCCTGCTGCCTTTGTTTAGATGATGCGGGACGTCCGTCAGATGGTGGAGATGTTTAAGCTCTAGAACAACAACGTTGGCATCAGAAGAGTTTGTCTCAGTTCCACCTGATGCTCAGGAGAACGTGGAGTCTGTGTGCACCAGTGAGAACCAACAGAACCATCGAAGGACATCTGAGACTCCACACTGGACCTCACCTCCGTGCTGTTCCTCGTCCTTGGCTTTGGCTGAACGCAGCTGGAATGTAAATCTGCACTAATGATCGGAGCATCTGTTAGATCAGATCACATGCCACTGAAGTTCTCAAACCAAATACTATGGAGGTGAAAGAAGGTAAACATTAATATGGCTTAATATTAATTCTAGGCCCAATACTATAAACCTGTTAATGTTAATCAGTTCATATGTACATGTTTTGTCTCCCCTCCGTTTTCTTTACAACCCAGTGACAGTGCGACGTCAAAACTGAAACACACTGATCTGGTTTCGGTCGTGCCGTCGCTGGAGTGCGCAGGTCACTTTATTATTTATCTGCCGTTCCCTCTGGAGCTCCAGTTTGATTCCCGATCCCATCATGTGGTGGCTGGAGTGCCCTTGGGCAAGGCATCTAAACCCAATTGCTCCCTGGGCCGCTCCGGGCACGTGGGCTCACTTCACTCAGTGTGTGTGTGTGTCACTGCATGGATGCGGTAAACGTGGGGGACAAATTCCTCTATGTGTGAGCACAGTTGGCAAAATCGATCACTTTATATAGAAAAGCCTGAGTTTAAATTGTTAAATGACCGATCATTGAGTTAAACTCGTTATCTGAGCTCATACTCTGCTGGTGCAATTGGCTGCTGGTTGCCTCTGTTAACAGTGGACCTCACCAGCGAACAGAGGATGGGGATGTGATCGGGCCTCCCACCCTGAGCCAGGCCTTTAGACAGCCAGGTGAAGGCTTCAAACTGGAACATTGTGATTGTCTCATTCTGATCACACTGGGGCTCTGAGAGTAAATCCATTCATTCATTCATTCATTATCTCCCGCTTTATCCTCTATTGGGGTCGTGGTGGGGTTCCCCATGCCCATCCAGGGGAGAACGTCTCGGGCGCTGGGTAGATACACCCAGGACAGGGCGCCAATCCATCGCTGGGCACACACTCACTCACACAGACACACTCTATATGGGGCAATTTTGAGAATTCAATTGACTTGATCCATGTTTTTGGACTGTGGGAGGAAACCGGAGAACCCGGAGGAAACCCACGCAGACACGGGGAGAACATGGGAACTCCACCCAGATGGGGATTCGAACCGGGAATCCCTAGCGCTGAGAGGCGAATGTTCTAACCACCAAGCCACCGTGCCGCCCTCTGAGAGTAAATTTGCAGGGTAATCAGAAGATGTGTAGGGCAGGAGGAACAGTTATCCTAGAATATAGCGTGTGGTAGCTCAGTGGTTCAGGTTGGGGGTTCAAATCCCAGATCCACTGAAGTTACCAATGTGGGTCCTTGAGCAAGACCCTTAACCCTCATTGCTCCAGGGATGCTGTATCAACCCTGTTCACTTTGTAAGTCGCTTTGGATAAAAGCGTCTGCCAAATGACCAAAAAAAAATGGTAGCCCAGTGGTTAGGGTGTTAGGATAGCAATCTGAAGGTTGTGGGTTCAAATCCCATGCAGGTCCTCTGAAGTTACCTCAGTGGACCCTCAACCCTCATTGCTACAGGAGGGCTGTGTGGACGACCCTGTGCTCTGACCCCAACCAAGGTGAGATACCTGTAAGTCATTTTGGATTTGAGCGTTCTCTAAATGACCGAAGGTGAATGTATATCATGTACACACTTTCCAGATGTTGAAGTGGATCAGGAGTTCAAAGGTTTAAGGTTTAAAGGAATTAAAGCTTCTGTTCATCTGTTCAAGGTTTATTCTAAAGGCTGGTGATGGAATTCTGTGCTCTGTTCTCTTTTAATTTCATACGTTCTATGCTTCATGTCCTATTGCTTGCTATTGGACTGGGGATTCTGGGAATGGGGTTGTGGCCATCCTGACAAAGGGGGGGGGGTTTGTGATGTGCATCATCGTTGCAGCATTATACTGAAGAATAACTCTCACAGTTCATTACTTTAGAAATGTCTGCTTATCAATCTGGTTTTAACAGATCGCAGGTCTCAGATCAGACTTGGGGACTTTCCTAGTGACCAATGGAGTGATCCATACTGATTCAGCGGTTCTCTTTAGTGCACTCAGACTCCTGCGTGCTCAGAACTCGCCCTCGTGAGCATCATCCCGATTGGCCGCCCTCTCCAGCCGGTGGATGATGTTGTTTAAATTGGCCGCTTTCTTCCTGCGCAGACTGCTGTCCTTTGGACTTTGGGACGCAGCCGAAGATTCTGGGAAAACGAGCGGAGACTCGGTGAAGTCCTCGCGTTCCGCCGTGGTGCTTGATCCGTCTGATTCTGCTGCAACCGCTTGAACCTCTTCGATGAAGAGCTCCCGGCGAATCCGAGACCTGAGACAGGTAAAGGTATGACGTTACATCATGGTGACCGCACCCTCCGCTCTGTATTGCAAGGTGGGATGCATTAATTCACATGTACAGTACAGTGCTGCTGCAGACCGGTGCAGGGGAGAGGGTTGTTTTACTATAAATAACTGAGAAAGTATCCGGCACGGTGGTTAGCATGTTCTCCTCTCAGCACTAGGGTTTCCCGGTTTGAATCCCCATCAGGGTGGAGTTTCCATGTTCTCCCCGTGTCCGCGTGGGTTTCCTCCGGGTTCTCCGGTTTCCTCCCACAGTCCAAAAACATGGATCAAGTCAATTGAGTTCTCGAAATTGCCCCATATGGAGTGTGTATGTGGGAGTGAGTGTGTGCCCAGTGATAGATTGGCGCCCTGTCCTGGGTCTATCTGCCCAGCACCCGAAACGTTCTCCCCTGGATGGGCATGGGGAACCCCCCCCCCGCGCGCGCGACCCTAATATAGGATAAAGCGGAAGATAATGAATGAATGAATGAACTGAGAAAGTAAAACAAATTGATGGTAAGAAAGGTCACTGGGGGTTCCCCATGCCCATCTAATGGAGAACATTTCAGGCGCTGGGCAAATACACCCAGGACAGGGCGCCAATCTATCGCTGGACACACACTCACTCACACAGAGTGAGTGTGTGTCAATTTGGAGAATTCAATTGACCTTAATCCATGTTTTTTGGACTGTGGGAGGAAAACGGAGAACCCGGAGGAAACCCACGCGGGCACGGGGACAACATGGAACCTCCACTCAGATTGAGATTCGAACCGGGAATCCCTAGCCCTGAGAGGAGAACATGCTAAACCACTAAGCCACCGTGTCACCCTCATTGTACAAATGGACACAACAGAATTAACAGACTACTTCTATGTCGGGGACAACATTTCATCCTCAACAGCATGCGTCTTTTGGAGATCGTTTTTCAGGTCACTGTAACCTGACCGTCTGTAATAATGTGACCTGAACTCCACACTGCAGAATTAAGTTAAATCAGTGGGAGGTGTGGGAGGTGTGGGAGGCGTGGGAGGTGTGTGGTGCAGTATGACATGATAACAGCTGCTGTGTGCACCTGTAGTTGTGGAACCAGTTGATGACAGTGCTGGGTTTCAGATTGAGCCTGTGCGCCAGTTCCTCAACAGTCCCTGGTGATGGATATGGTCTCTCATCATACGCTTTCTTTAGAACCTCTTTCTCCTCCGGAGCCAGAACCACACGGGCTTTCTTCAACTGAGGACTTCCGATTCGTCCCATCTCGCCCACACTCACACCAACATCTAAGACTGGACTCTCACATGCCGAGCCATGCCTCCGCTTCATGAAGGCTGAAGAGCACACACACACACACACACACACACACACACACACACACACACACTGATACAGAGTTCTGATACAATTGCGTTTTTTTTAAATAAACATTTGGAATTGCTGTACCTTTCTTCTCCTTGAGTTTATGGATGTTATTTGGGTCTCGTAGCCAAAGCTGCATTCGCACAAACGGTTCACGTCCCTTCACACTTAGTTTGTGCCACGGTTTGGGCCGAGCCAGAAGATCGGATACCGAACCCTGAGTCAAACCCAAAACACTCTCTCCAAATAACCTCTGACCTGTGTGCACATGTCCATAACCTTACATTCTCAATCACATCTTTGTAAAACCATATATATATATATATATATATATATATATATATATATATATATATATCATTCATTCATTCATTATCTCCCGCTTTATCCTCTGTTAGGGTCGCGGTGGGGTTCCCCATGCCCATCCAGGGGAGAACGTCTCAGGCGCTGGGCAGATACACCCAGGACAGGGCGCCAATCCATCGCTGGGCACACACTCACTCACACAGACACACTCTATATGGGGCAATTTTGAGAATTCAATTGACTTGATCCATGTTTTTGGACTGTGGGAGGAAACCGGAGAACCCGGAGGAAACCCACGCAGACACGGGGAGAAGATGGAAACTCCACCCAGATGGGGATTCGAACCGGGAATCCCTAGTGCTGAGAGGCGAACATGCTAACCACTAAACCACCGTGCCGCCCTATATATATATACTGTATGTGTGTGTGTGTGTGTGTGTGTGTTAATTACCTAGATTGTTATCAGTGAGAACCTCTTTTACTCTCTTTGTGATAGCGTAAGTGTCGAGTTCAGGTGACGTGGTCACCATGTCCTGGATGTTGCTTGTGCTGTGCTGTGTTTCTGGCTCCATCTCCTCCTGCTGATGTGTAACCAGCTCCTCAGGCAGACTCATGGGCGATTCAGGGGCTGGACTGCTGCTTCCTGGCAATTTAGGACCGAACTCTGTACAGACAGGAGAAAAGGAGAGGGATTAGGATCAGCTGGGTTTAGTCTGAGTATAAATTCCAGATTCTCCATCAGTGCAACACGCAAACAAACAAAAAGTGAATTACTGATTACAGCAGGACTCTGACTTTCTCATTCAGATAGATAGATAGATATAATACTTAATCTCAGAGAAATTTAGCAACTAGTAAGTAAGTCATTTATTTATGGAGCGCTTCTTACAATAATACATTGTCACAAAGCAGCTTTACAGTGTTAGAAGCCTTCAAACCCCCACAGAGAAAGCCGAAGTGACGGTGGCAAGAAAAAACTCGTTATGTTGATATATTAAGGAAGAAACCTTGGGAGGACCAAGGCTCAGTGGGGACTCATCCTCCTTGAGTAGCCGGATATATACTCATTCATTCATTATCTCCCGCTTTATCCTCTATTAGGGTCGCGGTGGCGTTCCTCATGCCCATCCAGGGGAGAACGTCTCGGGCGCCGGGCAGATAGACCCAGGACAGGGCGCCAATCCATCGCCGGGCACACACTCACTCACACAGACACACTCTATATGGGCAATTTTTGGAGAATTCAATTGACTTGAACCATGTTTTTGGACTGTGGGAGGAAACCGGAGAACCCGGAGGAAACCCACGCAGACACGGGGAGAACATGGAAACTCCACCCAGATGGGGATTCGAACCAGGAATCCCTAGCGCTGAGAGGAGAACATGCTAACCACTAAGCCACCGTGCCGCCCCGGATATATACTATATATGTATATAGTAGCAGCAAAACATAGTAATAATACAAATAGTACAAATAGTACTAAAAAATAGTAAGTAAGTATAAATGCAATTAAGCCTATTTAGATGAATGGCAGGCCAGTCGTAGGCTTGTGGTTAAGGAACTACCCTTGTGACCTGAAGATCCCTGGTTTAATTCCCTGTCACACTAAGTACTATGGCTAAAATGCTCCCGATAAAGCACCTAACCCTAATTGCTCCCGGGGCAACCCCCTCCGGGCAAGGGTGCTCACTTCACCAGTGTGTTTGTATGTCACTGCACATATGGGTTAAAAGTTGAGGACACATTCCTCTATGTATAAGCAAAGTACATAAAATAGATCATTTAATCACTTTATAATTTACAAATAGCGCAGCACAGTGGCTTAGTGGTTACCCTGGGCATATATATATATATATATATATATATATATATATATATATATATATATATATATATATATATATATATATATATATATATATATATATATATATATATATATATATATATATATAGGTGGCACGGTGGCTTAGTGGTTAGCACGTTCGCCTCTCAGCGCTAGGGATTCCCGGTTCGAATCCCCATCTGGGTGGAGTTTCCATGTTCTCCCCGTGTCCGCGTGGGTTTCCTCCGGGTTCTCCGGGTTCCTCCCACAGTCCAAAAACATGGACCAAGTCAATTGAATTCTCAAAATTGCCCCATATAGAGTGTGTCTGTGTGAGTGAGTGTGTGCCCAGCGATGGATTGGCGACCTGTCCTGGGTCTATCTGCCCAGCGCCCGAGATGTTCTCCCCTGGATGGGCATGGGGAACCCCACCGCGACCCTAATAGAGGATAAACCGGGAGATAATGAATGAATGAATATATATATATATATATATATATATATATATATATGTGTGTGTGTGTGTGTATGTACATGTATGTAAAGAGTCCGTAGTGCTGATTTATGTACAAGGTGACCATAGTGCCAAAGAGTCCCTATTTATTTGTTCTTCTACCAGCCCCACAGGTAGATTTATACTAACCTCCCACATTTAATTGTAACAGATTTCCTTATCCAGAGTTACTTACAGGTGATAAAGTCAGAAGAGGTCTGGCACTGACACTCAGACTGCTCCACCATCAACCTGTTCATATTACGGTCATAACTTGAAGTTAAGAACCAAACATGCGACCTGAAGGTCCCCAGTTTGATTCCAGGGCCCACCAAGTACCATGGCTGAAGTGTCCTGGAGCAAGGCACCTAACCCCAATTGCTCCCCGGCTGCCGTATACAGGGCTGCCTGCCGCTCCGGGTACGTGTGCTCACTTCACTCAGTGTGTGTGTGTGTGTGTGTGTGTGTGTGTGTGTGTGTGTCACTGCACGGATGGGTTAAATGTGGAGGACACGTTCCTCTGTGTGTAAGCAGAGTAGGCAAATTAGATCACCTTATCCCTTTACTGCATCCGAGTGAAATGAGACATTTTGGCCACTATGTGGTGCTGTGGACCACAATAAAATACCCATCCACTATATATTTTTCAGAAGACAGAGCAGCTTTGCTGTGAAGGATAAGGAATGGTGTTTGAATGCTTCATACACGCTGAAAGGTTTAACTCCTGAGTCTCTACAGAAAGCACATCTCAACATCCCTCCATGGAAATTTCTCCATGCTCGGTTTTGTTTCATGTGTTCTGAATGAAAAACATGTTTGGGATTATGGATTAGGGACATGAGAGGTTAGGATCCTGCTCGCTGCGAGACTCTGGTGATGGATCAGCTCCTGCGCTCCATCAGAACGTTCCAGCTGCATGTTCAGTACAGATAAAGAATAAAGACACAACACTGACCACAGCTCACATCTCATCTCTGATCTGTGCTGCAAGAGAGCAGCAAAAAAACCCTGTCAGCTCCCATTAGCTGTGTTGGTGAATGTGTGTGTGACCGCGGGGCGATGAGGAAGAGGGCGAGCAGTCACATCAGATATGTAGCCTGGTGACCTTACACCCCCAACCCCCCACCCTGAAACACAGTATTTATATCACAGTTTTTAATAGGGATGCAAAATAGCATTTACATAGAAGAATACAACATGAAGGCAGGATGAGAAGTTTGAGAAGTGTGTGTGTGTGTGTGTAAGGGCATGATGACCTTCAGTGGAATGTATCTCAGACTAATGAGGGGACGTGAAATGTTCTTGACCTCACACACACACACACACACACACTCACACACACACTCACTCACACACCCTGAAGGAGGTTTATTTTAGTCTGTTTGTCCTTCTGAAGGTTCATGAGGACACAGAGGAGACTTGTACATTACACACCTCTCACATCTCTCTCCTTTACATGTTCTAGATGTTATAATACTCTTTTGATTTGAAACAGCACGCCCCCCCATGGTTCTATTGAGGGGTATTATTAAGGCATTTTCAACAATAATAAAATCTGAATTGTCTTTGGGGAAGGCCTGCTACTGTTGAAGCATGAATGAACAGATTCATTCATTTATTATCTTCTGATTAATCCTCTACTAGGGGGGGGGGGGACGACGACATTTCGTGCACTGGACAGATACACCCAGGACAGGGCGCCAATCTATTGCTGGGCACACTCACTCACACAGACACACTCTATATGGGGCAATTTAAAGCATTCGATTGACCTTGCATCCATGTTAGACTGTGGAAGATAACCAGAGAACATGACGGAACCCAAACGGACACAGGGACAATGTAGTAACTCCTCCCAGATCGGGATTCGAACCTGGATACCCAGCGCTGAGAGGCGAATGTGCTAACCACTAAGAAACCCTGCTGTGACTGAAAACATGGTAGCTCAGTGGTTTGGGCATTGGGCTATCAATCTGAAGGTTGGGGGTTCAAATCCCAGGTCCACTGACGTTACCAATGTGGTCCTTGAGCAAGGTCCTTAACCCTCATTGCTCCAGGGATGTTGTGATTGCTTTGGATAAAAAAGCGTCTGCTAAAATGACCAAATGTAAACCGACAAGAACCTGATCTGTGGACATCACTGGATCCTCTGAATCACCAGCTGGTTTTGGAGACGGGATGCTAATGTTGTGACATGTAGCTTTGTTGTTGTTGTACAGTTACGTTACAACAAAGGAAGACAAGAGTGTGTCCTAGGTGTATTTTAATTCTTTTTACTACACAGACATTTTACCACAGACCTTATGCAGTGAACTGTGATGTAATCGTACATCCTTTATTCCTAGCAGCAGGTCATTTACGTTTCTGGTGCAGCTCTGCTCTTATTTTAAAACCTGCCGCTCTCTTCCTGCCAGCTCATCTATATTTGTGTCTCTCTGTGGTACGAGAGAAAAAGCCACTTAATGTAGGACACACAAGGTGTAATTCATCATGCACGGCCTTAACACATGCCGACACACACACACACCCACACACACACATACACACACCCACACACAGCACATTATTCACACTATCAGAGTCTGAACTGCAGATTAATGAGAGAACTCCGACCGGTCTGCCTTCAGAATCCAGGTCAACTGGTTTATGCATTATGTTTAACATACCTACTGCTCTCAGCCAATCAGAATTCAGAATATGAGTAATGAAAAACAACGATGGTGATGTTACACTGTACTGATTTATATTTATATAGAGAGACTTGGATTTATATGTATAAATATTTATAAATAGAGAGAGAGATATATAAAGTGCTGCAGTGTTTAAAAATAAAATCTGTTGTTTCATAACACACACACACACACACACACACACACACACACACACCCACACACTTTGTTTGCTTCGATACACACTGCAAACGAAACACGAGTTGACACCGGCGCCGTTTCAGGGCAGTCACGGCTAATTTAAGATTCAAGCTTGCTGAATTATAATGAGTCGTGTTTATGTGTGTGGGCATGTGTGTGTGAGTATGTGTGTGTGTGTGAGTATGTGTGTGTGTGTGTGTGTGTGTGTGTGAGTATGTGTGTGTTTTACCTTTAGGTCATTCTGTTTCTTTATTTAAACTAAGAACATATAGAACCTGTTTATATGTTATAGTCATTACATGATATAGAGCATGTTTCCGAATGACTGTTTATCTTACTACCCTGTATGTGTGTGTGTGTGTGTGTGTGTGTGTGTGTGTGTGTGTGTGTGTGTGTGTGTGTGCGTGTGTGTGTGTACGCGAGTGTGTTACCCATTGTATGTTCCTGTAGTTCTCCGTCGATCCACAGCTGCATGCGTATAAACGGCTCTTTGCCTTTTTGAGTCAGTTTATTCCACTGCTTCGGCCGAGACAGCATATCACTCACACTTCCCTGAGAGAGACCTAAAACCTGCACACACACACACACACACACACACACACACACACACACACACACACACACACACACAGAGTTAACTAGGAAATTGGGAGGTCCATCCTAATCCTTTCTCCAGTTATCAGACTGGTGGCTGTGTTCTGTAAAACTTATTTATAATAAATCAAAATCAAAATACTTTATTAATCCCCAGAGGGAAATTGTAGCAGTTATAGATGCCCCATGTTTCAGTGTTAATAAGTATAAATAAATAAATAAAATAAAAAAAAGAATAAAAATAAAAAATAAAGGATAAAGGATTGGGGCGTGGTAGCTCCTGGGTAGGATGTTGGTCCATCAATCAGAAGGTTGGGGGTTCAAATCCCAGGTCCACCGAAGTTACCAATGTGGGACCTTGAGCAAGACCCTTAACCCTCATTGCTCCAGGGATGTTGTGATTGAACCCTGTGTTCACCTTGTAAGTCGCTTTGGATAAAAGTGTCCAATAAATGTCCAAATGTAAATGTAATGTAAGACATGTACATAAAATTAATGCTAAAAGTAATACTACCCTAAGACAACTAAGAATAATAAGCATGTCTTTTAAAATTTAATATTTTCCAAAAAAAGTTTTTCAATTTTGAAGTAGTAGTGGCTTAGGATTCATTGATTCATTCATTCATTGATTCATTCATTCATTCCGCTTTACCCTCTATTAGGGTCGCGGGGGGGGGGGGGGGGGGGTTCCCCATGCCCATCCAGGGGAGAACATCTCGGGTGCCGGGCAGATACACCCAGGACAGGGTGCCAATCTATCGCTGGGCAGGCTTAGGATTTAAATCAATAAAATAGTAAAGTGGCAGAGAATCTAAACAAAAAATGAATGAAAAAGAGAATCGAGTCGGTTCACTGATCCTGAACAAAACTCAAAGCATCCCTAATGTTCTGCGTCAATGAGAACTAAGCAGGATCAAATCATTCTAGATGCTTATTAGACCGGATTGAGTGATATGATCAATCCCCCAATTCACAGTTCAGACTGAAATGATCGATCCAAAAACCATCAGTGAGATCACAAAGGAACTCCGAGAAACCTGTAATCACTGTTCTCACACTTACTAATGGTACTTTTCACGAGTCTATCATCAGGAGAACCTAGAGCAACAGTAGATTCATAAGAAGAAAGTTACTGATTCTAATTCGCTCATCCTAATCCTGATTGGTGAAGGGTAGAGGGGTTGAGGAGCTGGAGCTACTTCATTCATTCATTCATTATCTCCTACTTTATCCTCTATTAGGGTCGCGGTGGGGTTCCTCATGCCCATCCAGGGGAGAACGTCTCAGGCACTGGGCAGATAGACCCAGGACAGGGCGCCAATCTATCGCTGGGCACACACTCACTCACACAGACACACTCTATATGGGGCAATTTTTTTTAAAATTCAATTGACTTGATCCATGTTTTTGGACTGTGGGAGGAAACCGGAGAACCCGGAGGAAACCCACGCAGACACGGGGAGAACATGGAAACTCCACCCAGATGGGGATTCGAATCGGGAAATCCTAGCGCTGAGAGGCGAACGTGCTAACCACTAAGCCACCGTGCCGCCGGAGCTACTTCAATGCTCATTAAATAAAAGGTGGGGCAAACACCCCAGGTCACCCAGGACATCGTAGGGTAGTCATACCTAGACACATTCATAATAGCATGTTCTTTGATCTATGGAAGTGAAACCATTCAGACATAAGGAGAACGTTGCTAAAGTCTCACAAAACCAATCATGTCAGAGAATTAAACCCTCTTACTGTGAGGCAGGAGTAGTTACCAGTGTGCAGCTAGTTTTTAATACCTGTAACCATTTTAAATCTGTGAATCGGAAGGACAATCGACAGACTGATCAACAATATCGATCCTAAATTCTATCTCTTTGATGTGATTGATGTCATTGCTGAGGATTCCCTCGTACCTTTTCTCCAAACACTCTCTGGCAGATCCCACTTTTGGTGAGTTTGTCTTTGACCCTCTGCGTGAGCTCCAGCGTGTCCACGTCCTGGTACATGAAGCGTTCATATTGCTCAGGCGTCAGCGGCGTCACCACAGTTTTTGTGGGCTTTGCGGTGGCGAATACGGAAGAGGAGGAGGAGGAGGACGATGATGAAGAGGATGAGGGTAGTGGACTGCTCCGTAGAGTCTCGCTGTTGCCTGCCAGCTGCTGGTTTTGGTCTGGAATCCTGGAAGCATCACTCATCTGTTCCTTCCAGTAATCCAGAGATGGGGCGGGGGTCTCCGGATGTGTGGCCCCCACCAGGGGGAGTTTCTAATGGAAGAATTGACAGATCAACCAAACGCCTGCTACATCACGACGTAGCAAAATGTCGTTTCGATATTAATGAATCGTCCGGATTGGGAGACAAAGGCTCCAGGTTCGTTTACAATCAGTACCTCGTGCTCCTCTTCCTGTGCAGGAGGATCGTCCCGTGGTTCTGCATGGATCGTGTTCCACCACTGCTCCCTCCAGGAGTCGCTTAGTGGCGAGACCGACAGGTTCGGTACAGGTTTCAGGTCCACGGGTGAGAAAGACAGAAGAGGCATGGAGGAACCCAATAATTTGGATCCCAATAGGGAGAGGTCAGAGGCGATCACATGACTTGTCTTCTGGACATCCAGGATGGAGGAACCGCTGTCATCTGAAGAGGAGCAGAGAGACAGGTGAGTGCTCTGAGAACCTCACAGATGTTCCTAACATGTCACCCTAAGAACCGAAGCTGTTCTGCAGGAATTGACATCATAAAACTCAACTTACCTTTATGTACACGAGGCTCCCGTCGGTTCTGATTTAAAATCGATTTAATGCTGTCATCAGAACCGCTTTCAGGGGCGCGCACTCTAGTGGTGATGTTACCTGTACATGAGACAGAGAGAGAGAGAGAGAGAGAAACAAAAGAGCGAGACAAAAAGAATTAAATGAATAGAGCAATAGAAAATAAGAACCAGACAGACAGACAGACAGACAGACAGACAGACAGACAGAGAGGATAGAGGAACAAAAATCATTTTAACAAGTCACAGTAGGACAGACAAATGAGGAGAGACAGACAAAAAGAAACAAAAAGAATGGGACACAAAGGGATCATAAGTGAAATGTAATAAACATGAAATTTTGAGTGTGAGAGTGGGTGGGATTACGGTGGGGTGGGGGGGTTTAGTCTGGTAGGTTGTTAGTGGGGTGGGGTGGGGGGGTTTAGTCTGGTAGGTTGTTTAGTGGGGTGGGGTGGGGGTTTAGTCTGGTAGGTGTAGTGTTAGTGGGGTGGGGTGGGGGTTTTAGTCTGGTAGGTTGTTAGTGGGGTGGGGTGGGGGTTTAGTCTGGTAGGTTGTTAGTGGGGTGGGGTGGGGGGGTTTAGTCTGGTAGGTTGTTAGTGGGGTGGGGTGGGGGTTTAGTCTGGTAGGTTGTTAGTGGGGTGGGGTGGGGGGGTTTTAGTCTGGTAGGTTGTTAGTGGGGTGGGGTGGGGGGGTTTTAGTCTGGTAGGTTGTTAGTGGGGTGAAGGGGGGGGTGGGGGGGTTTTAGTCTGGTAGGTTGTTAGTGGGGTGGGGTGGGGGGGTTTTAGTCTGGTAGGTTGTTAGTGGGGGTTAACGGGTAAATCTGGGTGGGGGGGTTTTAGTCTGGTAGGTTGTTAGTGGGGTGGGGTGGGGGGGTTTTTAGTCTGGTAGGTTGTTAGTGGGGTGGGGGGGGGGGTTTTAGTCTGGTAGGTTGTTAGTGGGGTGGGGTGGGGTGGCAGTATATTTTTATTCTTGTAAAAGTTTAAACATATTTGTGGAATTTATTAAAAGCAACTTCAATGAGTCTAAAAAAAACAACTACTGAGAATCAGGCCTGTGTGTGTGTGTGTGTGTGTGTGTGTGTGTGTGTGTGTGTGTGTGTGTGAGCGAGAGAGAGAGCAAGAGAGAGAGATTTGTGGGCAATGAGCAGTGGGCAGCGGGGCAAGGTCAGACTCAACAGTGTGTGGCATCAGCAGCTGTGTGTGTGTGTGTGTGTGTGTGTGTGTGTGTGTGTGTGTGAGGTGGAAGTAATGCTCCATTCCACAAACACACTAGAAACCACACACACACACACACACACACACACAGACGGAACGGCTGCCACCCACAGTGCTGCTGTAGGGGAAGTGGAACCACGGGGCGTGGTGGATCAGCCTGAAGGACTCTACACTCCAATTTTCAGCAACTTTGTAATTCTAAAAATAACTTCTGATACCACAATGTCACCTTTAATCCCACGCCGCACTGCTGAAGTCCAAACACAGAACCGACGCTGCGGCTCGAACCCAGCGGAGTTCGGAAGATTCAGTGTTAACGAACATTCCACAAATTAAATCTGAAACCCACAGCTTCATTCCTGAACCCTTACACCTCTCTATTAGTTCTGGGTTGTCCTCCGTGGGGCGGCACGGTGGCTTAGTGGTCAGCATGTTCTCCTCTCAGCGCTGGGGATTCCCGGTTCGAATCCCCATCTGGGTGGAGTTTCCATGTTCTCCCCGTGTCTGCGTGGGTTTCCTCCGGGTTCTCTGGTTTCCTCCCACGGTCCAAAAACATGGATCAAGTCAATTGAATTCTCAAAATTGCCCCATATAGAGTGTGTCTGTGTGAGTGAGTATGTGCCCAGCGATGGATTGGCGCCCTGTCCTGGGTGTATCTGCCCAGCGCCCGAGATGTTCTCCCCTGGATGGGCATGGGGAACCCCACCGCGACCCTAATAGAGGATAAAGTGGAATATAATGGATAGATGGATAATGACATTGATGGCTTGATGGTTGAGCCTTTTAGCGCTGGGGATCCAGGTTCGAATCCCAATCTGGGTGGAGTTTCCATGTTCTCTCCATGTTCTTGTGGATTTCCTCCGGGTTCTCCGGTTTCCTCCCGCAGTCCAAAAACATGGATTTAAGGTAAATTGATCTAAATTACTTTACATTGGGGGCGGCACAGTGGCTTAGTGGTTAGGACGTTCACCTCTCAGCGCTAGGGATTCCCGGTTCGAATCCCCATCTGGGTGGAGTTTCCATGTTCTCCCCGTGTCTGCGTGGGTTTCCTCCGGGTTCTCCGGTTTCCTCCCACAGTCCAAAAACATGGATCAAGTCAATTGAATTCTCCAAATTGCCCCATATAGAGTGTGTGTGTGTGAGTGAGTGTGTGCCCAGCGATGGATTGCCGCCCTGTCCTGGGTCTATCTGCCCAGCGCCCGAGACGTTCTCCCCTGGATGGGCATGGGGAACCCCACCGCGACCCTAATAGAGGATAAAGCGGGAGATAATGAATGAATAATACTTTACATTGTGTGTGTTTGTGCGTGTGGATGTGTGAGTGCATATGTGCCCAGCTATATATTAGCACCCTGTCCTATTTGACCAGTGTCCAAAACGCTCTCCGCTGGATGGGCATGAAGGGAACCCCCCTCCCTCGATCCTAGTGGAGGATTAAGCAGAAGATAATGTATTAATTAATTAATATTGACATTAATGATGTGTACATGGCTGTCCAACACTGTTGTTGCTGCCCGGCAGCTCAAGGATGACCAGTCTCCCACTGAGCCTTGGTCCTCCCAAGGTTTCTTCCTTAAAAAATAACATAACTGGGAGTTTTTTCTTGCCACTGTCACTTCGGCTTGCTCTTTGGGGGTTTAAAGGCTTATAACTCTGTAAAGCTGCTTTGTGACAATGTACCGTATTTTCCGGACTATAAGGCGCACCTAAAAGCTTAAAATTTTCCCAGAAATCGGACGTGCGCTTTATAATCCGGTGCGCCTTATACTGAGTACTGAGTACTTGTACTTATACGTGTACTGAGTTCCAAAATCTATAAAAGCATTGTTGTGCGACCGGGTGGTTTTTTCCACACATCGCCGCCCTGCTGATCTGTGACTCCATGCGCGCTCATCTCACAGAAAAGCCGAATGAAGAAAATTAATTTGGAGTTCGCCGTCATTCCGGGAGGATTAAATAAAGAACCCCGACCGCTGGACATTGGCGTTTAAAGTAAATTTGCGGGCGGCGTGGGAGCGATGGATGATAGACGAGAACACACGTTTACTAAAACTCGGGAGGCGGCGGCGGGGCGAGTTACGCCACCGTCTGTGAATGGATTGTGGACGCCTGGGCTGAGGGTTCTGCTGTAACCGTCGTCCGAGCTTTCGCGAAAGCCGGCATCGTCGCCGAACGGCCGCCCGGTGATGAGACGGACTCGGACATCGATGAGAGGGAACACCGGAGTGCTTGATAGAGAACCAGCTTTTTAATTCAGACACAGAAGACGAGGACTTTGATGGATTTGTGGGAGAAGAGCGATTCAAATAATGTGTGTTTTGTTCAGTAGTAGAATAAACTTCAATTATAAATCACCGTTTTGCATCCTTTACTTTTCTTGTAGATCGGATTGTAACAGGTGCCTTGGGCACCTGTTTTTCTGTTTCTGTTCTTTTGTGTTATCCTTTCATTCATTCCTTCATTATCTCCCGCTTTATCCTCTATTAGGGTCGCGGTGGGGTTCCCCATGCCCATCCAGGGGAGAACGTCTCGGGCGCTGGGCAGATACACCCAGGACAGGACGCCAATCTATCGCACACACTCACTCACAAAGACACACTCTATATGGGGCAATTTGGAGAATTCAATTGACTTGATCCATGTTTTTGGACTGTGGGAGGAAACCGGAGAACCCGGAGGAAACCCACTCAGACACGGGGAGATGGAAACTCCACCCAGATGGGGATTCGAACCGGGAATCCCTAGAGCTGAGAGGAGAACATGCAAAGCACTAAGCCACCGTGCCACCTGTGTTATCCTTGATTTGAGTTAATTAACTGTCATTGCGGGTCGTTGAAGTTAATTAGCTCTTTTTTTTCATTGGTTTGTTTGGTGCACGTGTGTTCCCCGTCCTCCGTGCACGTCGTTATTTGATGTTCACTCGTAGTCTGTACCTGGTGTGTTTGGTGTCCTTACACCGTTAAAATAAATCTGTATTTTTGCTACCTGCGTGCCTGACTCCCTTCTGCGCGTTAAAGCGCTGCGGCTCTGCGCCTCATCTGCGCAGCCGCTCTTATTCCAAGGTAGGCGAGTGTGACACATATGCTTTAGCAAGTGCCTTATGATACGGTTCCGTACAGAATAAGTACCGTACAGAAGTAGAGTCCGTAATTCAGACTGCGCCTTATAGGACGGTGCGCCTTATACGTGGGTCAAATACAGAAATAGACCCCGTAATTCAGACTGCGCCTTATAGTCCGGAAAATACGGTACTATTATTAAAAGCGCTCCATAAATAAATTACTTGAAATTAGGGGAGGGCGGCACGGTGGCTTAGTGGTTAGCACGTTCGCCTCTCAGCGCTAGGGATTCCCGGTTCGAAACCCCATCTGGGTGGAGTTACCATGTTCTCCCCGTGTCCGCGTGGGTTTCCTCCGGGTTCTCCGGTTTTCTCCCACAGTAAATGGGTTAAAAAACATGGATCAAGTCAATTGAATTCTCCAAATTGCCCCATATAGAGTGTGTCGTGTGAGTGAGTGGTTCCCCAGCGATGGATTGGCGAACATCTCGGGCCCTGGGTCCATCTGCCCAGCACCCGAAACGTTCTCCCCTGGATGGGCATGGGGAATCCCACCGCGACCCTAATAGAGGATAAAGCGGGTGATAATGAATGAATGAATGAATGAAATTAGGGGTGTCTTCAACTAAGGATTTTCATAGTCGAATCTGATTCGTCAGATTTTCCCTATAGTCGACTGATAGTCGAATCAGTTAAAATTTCACCACAAGATGGCGCTATAAGCGTGGTTTTTTAAAAAAGATTTTTTAAATATTTTACTTGTTTTTCTAGAGCACCGTAAATGGGATCCCCGTTCTGGACTTTTTTCTGGACATCATTAAAAAATTTTTTACAGAAATTAGGATGATTTGATTTGAAAAAAAGGCTATATATATAACGAAAACAAAGACATTTCATGTAAAAACTAATGCTTAGCAGCAGCCATGGGCGCCCCCATGTGGTCAAAATGGTACATTCGACTATGAGGTTCATAGTCGACTACGGTTCTCCGAATCGAATCGTCGAATCAGCGAATGTTGCAGCTCACCCCTAGTTGAAATTAAACTTGAATTCCATGTGAACATTGACCAGATTCATCACACTGCTGTGAGTGTTAGTGCCTTTAACATCCTGAAACTCAATTGTCTATCATGACATGACATATCATTTATTGGGTTACCTCTCTGGCGTCCCTGAATACTCCTGAGTGCCAAGATGTTCTGCTCATCGGACAGGAAGTGCCTCATCTTGTGAAAGGGCTCCTTGCCGCGTACAGTGAGCTTGCTCCAGGGTTTGGGACGAGACAGGATCTCGCTGACAGACCCCTGAGATAAGCCCAGCACATAGTGCCCGAAGACTCGCTGCCCGATGTTGTGCTTGATCAGCTGCTCCTTCACCTGTCGCGCAATCTCCGCCGTGTCCAGCTCCGCCTCCGTATCTGCCTCAGGCCCCTCCTCCTTCTGAGGTTTGCTGTAGAAGTTCTGCACAAGCTGTCGCTGGAGGAGAGAGTTCACGGCGATTTTGCCCACCAGCTGAGGAAAGGTGGAGCCGAAACCGGAGTTCAGGACGCTGGAGGAATATGGAGAGGCCGAGTCGGAAACGGACTGGCGCTTGGTGAGGATCTGGGAGAGGGGAAGAGTCTGTAGAGGGGTGCGGATGTTTAAAATGGGAGAGGTCTGAGAGTGGGGCGTGGCCGCCACGGAGGTGGCGACGGGAGTGGCAGGAAGGATGTGGTGAATTCCGGAAGGTCCTGTGTGACAGGCACAGAGGGTTGGTGATTAAAATGGACCCTGTTATGGAAAAGATTAACACTCGGCTGACCTGACGCCTTCACACCTGGTGTAAAGACATGA
>JAFMOC010000140.1:537500-545000 GCA_019802505.1 Corydoras sp. C115
TTTAAACGAAAACGTAACACACAGAGCCAGCAATCATCCCGCTTTATAAAAGCTGCTCCAGAAAAGCTGTGCGTTGAAGACATTAGTTCTGTTCATTATTGGAGACATGAGTTCTGTCTCATTATTTGATAAAAATGTAAAAAATGTTGCTGATTAATTTCATTTTTCAGTATCAAATTCCAGTCAGTTCAAAAATGTTTCTAGTTTAAATAAGGATTTCATTCGTTTCTGATACAAAACAAAGTTCATAAAATGATTCTTTGTTCTAAGTTGATCTATATTTCTTTCTTTTTTGTTTTCTTTATTGTTATAAAAGAGGTGTACTTGTAACAAATTTATAGACAAATCATACTACAGTGGTCGTAGTGGGGGGGGGGGCGCAAAATGTTTTCTTTTTCCTAGGGGGGGCTTAACAGAAAATAATTGAGAATCACTGTTCTAATATCAAGTCTAATCTGACAGTTCATCACAAGGCTGTATGTAAGGAAACTGGAGACACCAGGAGAACATGCAAACTTTAAACAGAATGATGCTTGTCTGTCCTGCACACGGTGCCCCCCTAGTATCAGATCAATGTAAGAATAATGCCCACCTGGTTCTGTGATTGGTGGATGAGAAGGTTCAGTTGCTCTCTCAGACTCTCCACCTCTCTCTCTGCCGCATCTGCTCTCTAATTCAAAAACAGTAATACAATTAAAAATTAATGCATCATTGATTGTTCATCGATTATATATCAATTGATAAGGCGGCACGGTGGCTTAGTGGTTAGCACGTTCTCCTCTCAGCGCTAGGGATTCCCGGTTCGAATCCCCATCTGGGTGGAGTTTCCATGTTCTCCCCGTGTCTGCGTGGGTTTCCTCCGGGTTCTCCGGTTTCCTCCCACAGTCCAAAAACATGGATCAAGTCAATTGAATTCTCAAAAATGCCCCATATAGAGTGTGTATGTGTGAGTGAGTGTGTGCCCAGCGATAGATTGGCGCCCTTTCCTGGGTCTTTCTGCCCAGTGCCCGAGATGTTCTCCCCTGGATGGGCATGGGGAACCCCACCGCGACCCTAATAGAGGATAAAGCGGGAGATAATGAATGAATGAATATCAATTGATTATACAATTGAGGTATACAAGTACCTGATTGGCTCTCTCCACATCAGCCATCATCACCTCAACCTGACTGCCTCTGAAAACACAGATCAATCCCAAATCATCAGTTCACCACCACCACAGCTCCACACCTGCACCGCTGACTCTGCAGTCATCACTGAGAGAGATGCAAAGCTACCATCATCAGAGCAGAGCAGTGGGACATTGTGCAACACTTTGGGGTATGTTTGTGGAAACATTCGAACGTGCTAATGCATATTCAATGACATCATACACATATGCTGAAAACCGGAGCTAATAAAAGAACGGTAACCCAACAACTAATCTCCACTGCTTTAAAGCAGCCTCTGCGAAATCAGACAGGAAGGAAACCATCACTGAAGCAACTGACATGTTCATTCCATCATCCGTACTCCATATGCAGGTGGTGGATATTTTTATTAGGGCCGTATGATGGCTTAATGGTTAGAGCGTTCCCCTCTCAGCGCTGGGGATACAGACTTGAATCCCAATCTAGGTGGAGTTTCCATGTTCTCCCCGTCTGTGGGTTTCCTCCGGGTGCTCCGGTTTCCTCCCACATTCCAAAAACATGGATTTAAGGTAATTGAATGCTCTAATTTGCCATATAGTGTGGGTTTGTGTGTGTGGCTGTGTGAGTGAGTGTGCCCAGCCCTGTCCTGGGTGTATCTGCCCAGTGCTCAAAACGTTCTCCTCTGGATGGGCATGGAAAACCCATAGAGGTTATTAAGGTGGCACGGTTCGAATCTCAATCTGTGTGGAATTTCCTCCAAATTCCCTTCAGGTTCTCCAGTTTCTCCCCACAGTTCAAAAACATGGATTCAAGGTAAAGTGAATGCTCTACATTGCCTCATATAGTGTGTTTGCGTGTGTGTGTCTGTGAGTGAGTGTGCCCAGTGATAGATTGGCAGTGGTTAAGGAACCAACCTTGCGACCTGAAGGTCCCTGGTTCAACTACTGGTCCCACTAAGTATTATTAGATTAAGTGCCCTTTGACAAGGCATCTAGCCACTCTTGCACCCCGGACTGGCCACTGCCCTGTATGTGTATATGTGTGTGTTTCGCTGCACGGACGGGTTAAATGTGGACGGGTTAAAACCTCCCTCGCCCCAGCTACCTCCACCAGCTCGACTGGGGGAACCCCGAGGTGTTCCCAGGCCATTTGAGGGATATAATCCCTCCAGCGTGTCCTGGCTCTTCCCCGGGTTCTCCTCACAGCTGGACTTGCCTGAAACACCTCCCTAGGAAGGCGCCCAGGAGGCATCCTGACCAGATGCCCCAACCACCTCAACTGGCTCCTTTCGATGCGGAGGAGTAGCGGCTCCACTCCGAGTCTCTCCCGGATGACCGAGCTTCTCACCCCGTCTCTAAGGGAGAGCCCAGCCACCCTGCGGAGAAAACCCATTTCGGCCGCTCGTATTCGCGATCTTGCTCTTTCGGTCATTACCCAAAGCTCATGACCATAGGTGAGGGTCGGAACGTAGATCGACTGGTAAATCGAGAGCCTTGCCTTGTGGCTCAGCTATCAATCATTATTATCAATAATTAATTTGCATTCGCATATCTGATGTTATCCAGTTTTGTATTGCCTTTCGAATATGTGGGGTTCATACCATCGACCATTTTCATTCAAATTGAATGTTTTGGTGAGGTATGATGAGGTATATGTTTTTCTCGCAGGTTACTCAATTTCCAGGTAAGGAGACAGAGACAAAAACCTAAAGCTCAAACTGCATACCAGCATACCAACAACAAAACTTGTCATGTCAACATGTCAACTGTAAAACATGGTGGAGGAAAGCTAAGAGGAATGGTACCTACACAAGGAGCTTAAACAGTAACATTACTTAAAAACCTCACGATATTTCACCTAAAGAGCATAAGACGGAGTATATACGGAGCCATACCCCCTACCCCCACCCATCAATCCTCCTGTACACACACACCCACCCACACACACACACACACACACACACAGTGTTAAGTCCTCTCAGTATCACTCTGATCCCGTCCTCTGCTGTGTTAAAAGCAAATCCACATGATCCGATGCACTAATACACTCTAATCTGATATAATACTCTATGTCCTGTTCACACACACACACACACACACACACACACACACACACAGTGACAGTGTGGCTTTGGTGTGTGTCCTCACATGTTCTTTCCTCCATATCAGTGTAAATGAATATTATTAGCAGTAATGTTTTATTGTCTGTAACTTCCATATAATATTATTTAACATTACCATTTACCCATCATGCATTGCAAACACAATGTCATTTACACAGTTTATCAGACCTTTCTCTATCTGCACCGGGGGCATGGAGTTGTTCTCCCTCATCGTTCGGACCGGGCCGAGTCCGACTCTGACTCAGACGTTCGTAACTCTCCAGCTTCTCCCTCAGAGTTTTAATCACCACTTCTACAGTACAGAGAGAGAGAGAGAGAGAGAGAGAGAGAGAGAGAGAGAGAGAGAGAGAGAGAGAGAGAGAGAGAGAGAGAAGGAGTGTTGAGATACATACAACACTAATCTGATACAAAAACATCACAAACTATAAAACATGAAGTTAAAGAAGAGTGAATTTACAGGACCAGAGTGTCAGAGTGTCAGTGTCCACTGCTCACACCGGAACCTGACAGCTGATAGTCTGATGGGTCATGTGACTGGTGATCAGTCTCACATATCTGATTCAGTGCCAGTTGAATTTCAGCAGTGTGTTTAAAATAAAATGTTTTAATTAAAGGATTAAATCATATGAAACATTTGGAACCATCACTCTGCACTGTGTGTGTGTGTGTGTGGGTAAGATCCACACTACACAGTATTATGTGTACTATGCAAGAGCAGAACCTTCAGATGTTTCGAAACCGAAACAGAAAAACAGTTTGTACCGATGGTCACAGCTGGACACATCTGCACAAAGTACCTCTACTAACCCAACACATGTTCTGTCTTTTCATGTCCGTAACTTTTAAATATATCTTAATGACTTTAAACTACAGGTTATTCAGTCACTGTCTGAAGTGGAGTGAATCACTAAGGTTACACCTCTAATGAACTCTGGGGTAATCTGATCGGACCGTGTTCCTGTACAACACGTGCATGTTTCTGACATTGCTGATGTTAGATAGTCCGGGGATACGTGCTGGAATGTTGACCTTTATCATGACCGTTGACCTCTGCAGTCTCACTGTCCAGATCCTGTAGTTTGTCCCTCAGCTTCTGATTCTCCGTCTCAACGTCGTGCATCTTCATAACGGTTAACTGCAGCTGCTGCACTGCCTCCAATGCACAGACAGGGTCTGGGAGAGAGAGAGAGAGAGAGAGAGAGAGAGAGAGAGAGACAGAGAGAGAGAGAGAGAGAGAGAGAGAGAGAGAGAGAGACAGCAAGAGGGAGACAGAGAGATTATTTTCATATATACAGATTCAATCAGGATGTTGAATCTAAGCATGGCTGTTAAACACCAGCTGTTCTGTGTGTGTATATATCAGGCAGCTAACACACAGGAAACTGTGTGTGTGTGTGTGTGTGTGTGTGTTATCAAAAAGGATGTCTGCTTGTTTCAAATGTAACCACCATAACGGCCAGTTGAACTCTGTCACCCAGGACACACACACACACACACACACACACACTTTGTAAGTATTAAATCACACTGATAAGAGGCTTCTATATTGCAGAATCGTGAACGTTCACATGGAGGTTTCCCTCAGACAGGCTCCGCCCACTCACCTCCAAACTGCCTACTACATTACGTTACATTTGGTCATTTATTGGACGCTTTTATCCAAAGCGACTAACAAGGTGAGCACAGGGTTCATCACAACATCCCTGGAGCAAAGAGGGTTAAGGGTCTTGCTCAAGGACCCACATTGGTAACTTCAGTGGACCTGGGATTTAAATCCCCAACCTTCTGATTGATAGCCCAACACCCTAACCACTGAGCTACCACTCCCACATTCTTAAATTCTCTGTAAAATCTACAAACATTCATTCATTATCTCCCGCTTTATCCTCTATTAGGGTCGCGGTGGGGTTCCCCATACCCATCCAGGGAGAACGTCTCGGGCGCTGGGCAGATACACCCAGGACAGGGCGCCAATCCATCGGTGGGCACACACACTCACTCACACAGACACACTCTATATGGGGAAATTTTGAGAATCAATTGACTTGCTCCATGTTTTTGGACTGTGGGAGGAAACCGGAGAACCCGGAGGAAACCCACGCGGACACAGGGAATCTACAAACATTTACATAAAAAATGTATCATATTTTATAAGAAGACCTGACACTTCATCAGCATTCCGATTTCTCTGAGAAGATGTGGATGCGATTAATATCATCAGGTGTTAATAGAGATGTATAGCGTCTGTAACACAGGGTTAATGCTGGAAAATTCATATCATTTATTAATATTCAGATCAGAGCGGCACGGTGGCTTAGTGGTTAGCACGTTCGCCTCTCGTTGCCGGGAGTTTCCATGTTCTCCCCATGTCCGTGTGGGTTTCCTCCGGGTTCTCCAGTTTCCTCCCACAGTCCAAAAACATAGATTCAAAGTAAATTGATGCTCTAAATTGCCCCAAATAGTGTGTATGTGTCTGTGTGTGAGTGAGTGTGCCCAGCGATTGATTGGTGCCCTGTTATGGGTGTATCTGCCCAGCGCCCGACACATTCTTTACTGCATGGGCATGCAGAACCCACTTGCGACCCTAGTAGAGGATTAATCCATTCATTCATCCATTATCTTCCGCTTTATCCTCTATTAGGGTCGCGGTGGGGTTCCCCATGCCCATCCAGGGGAGAACGTCTCGGGCGCTAGGCAGATAGACCCAGGACACACTCTATATGGGGCAATTTTGAGAATTCAATCGACTTGATCCATGTTTTTGGACTGTGGGAGGAAACCGAAGGACCCGGAGGAAACCCACGCAGACACGGGGAGAACATGGAAACTCCACCCAGATGGGGATTCGAACCGGGAATCCCTAGCGCTGAGAGGCGAACGTGCTAACCACTAAGCCACCATGCTGCCCGTAGAGGATTAAGATGAATTATTTATTATAACATAATTTATTCATTCATTATCTTCCGCTTTATCCTATATTAGGGTCGCGGTGGGGTTCCCCATGCCCATCCAGGGGAGAACGTTTCGGGCGCTGGGCAGATACACCCAGGACAGGGCGCCAATCTATCGCTGGGCTATTATAACATAATTTCATTTATATTTAAGTATAACATAATGAATGAATGAATGAATATTCAGATCGATTAGTGTTATGTCCATATGGTTGTGTGTAATATGACTGTGGCTGACAGTGTTCAGATCATTGTTGATGTTAAGATGATGGCATACTGCCGTTATGCAGTCATTTATTTATCGTTTAACCCCCTATGTGGGGCAGACACTTAGAGAAACACCTATACACCTATAAATTGATCTTTAATTTCTTTAATGTTGAAGGATGTGAAGTTTGGATGGGGAGAAGAGATGATTGACAGTTGGTGACCAGAATACAGAACCTTGCTGCACTCCGCTTTGTTGGTTCATTAAGGAGCTAAACATCTGGACAGCATCAGTGACTATTTGCTGACTCTATTCAAACAATTTGGAAGAAATCGAGTGTCTGAACACTAAATTTGTGAATTGAACATGGGATCGTCTTTGTCTGAGACAGAAGCATTAACCACTCTCTTTATCTCTTCAGAGCTTCATTCATTCATTCATTATCTCCCGCTTTATCCTCTAGTAGGGTCGCGGTGGGGTTCCCCATGCCCATCCAGGGGAGAATTAGACCCAGGACAGGGCGCCAATCCATCGCTGGGTACACACTCACACACTCAAACACACTCTATATGGGGCAATTTAGAGAACTCAATTAACTTGATCCATGTTTTTGGACAGTGGGAGGAAACCGGAGAACCCGGAGGAAACCCACGCGGACACGGGGAGAACATGGAAACTCCACCCAGATGGGGATTCGAACCGGGAATCCCTAGTGCTGAGAGGCGAACGTGCTAACCACTAAGCCACCGTGCCGCCCTCAGAGCTTCATATTTTAGATATTATGCTAAAATTAGGCTCTTAGGATTGTTTACATTGAGAAGGTACAAGACACCCAAAGGTCATGATGTTTGCATGCAGGGGCAATTGTAGGTTTGTGGTTAAAGAACCGGCCTTGTGATCTTAAAGTCCCCGGTTTGATTCCCGGTCCCAACAAGTACTATGGCTGAAGTGCCCTTGAGCAAGGCACCTAACCCTTATTTGCTCCCTAGGCGCATTGTACAAGGCTGCCACCGCTCCGGGCACTTGCGCTCACTTTACCAGTGTGTATATGTGTGTGTGTCACTAAACAGATGGGTTAAATGTGGAGGA
>JAFMOC010000140.1:552500-557500 GCA_019802505.1 Corydoras sp. C115
AAAAAAAATGTTTTTTAAAATCCACGCTTATAGCGCCATCTTGTGGTGAAATTTTAACTGATTCGACTATCAGTCGACTATAGGGAAAATCTGACGAATCAGATTCGACTATGAAAATCCTTAGTTGAAGACACCCCTAATATTTAGTATCTACGGTTAAATTTTGAAAATATAGCATATTGTCAGAAAGCTCGTTCTTCCCCGGATGAGAGTGGCTACGCGGAGCAATTGCGTACGCCGCTCGTGCATAGTGAGCGCTTCCCGGGCACCGGCTACGCGGGGAATACTGCGTACGCCGGCCAAAACGCTTCCACAAGTACGACCTGCGCGGAGCTACTGCGCAGCGCCGCACCGTGGCAGAACGCGTAAGGAGAGTCAAGAAAACACCGGGATAAAAACCAAACCGATTTATTAATAAAAACTGGTGACGGAACACCAACAGAAAGGGGGGAACAAACGAACAACCTAACATCGGGGTATTAACCGCAAACAAAGACGTGCAGCGAGAAGAGGGAAAACGGAAACTAAATAACAGACCAACTAATCACGTGCACAGAAACAAACCAATCACCCAACTGAGACAATGAAAAACCCAAACGAGGGACAGGTGCCCCAGGCACCTGTGACACATATGCTGGTGCAATATAGTTTAAAACACTGAAGTATGGATTTTATTTTAAGGTTAAGTTTAGAAGATTTGCATAATATAAATGCACTATGACTGTAAAGTCTGTATTCTAGTTTCGATTAAAGGCTAATGCACTATGGTAAACTTTTGTCTTAATAGATTTTGAATTATTTGTTGATTGATAGATTTCTTTTACGTAAGAAAAAGCCAGGCAGCTAAGCTAACCTAATACTGCTCATTTTAGTTACAGAATTTTATGCGCAATCCTATTTTTTGTATAAATATAAAATGATGCAAAAAGATTTGATAAAGGAAGGAACCTAAAAGTATTTGTTTACAGTGTTGTTTCATCTTGTCAATCACATCATTTAAACAAAATTTTAAGACCATTTGAACTGAAAAATAATTTCTGAATCGAAAATCGATTCGGAATCAAATCGTGACCTCAAAAATCGGAATCCAATCGAATCGCCAGACTCTGAGAGATTCGCACCCCTAATAAGCAGTGAAGTGGACACCCATCTGTATTATTGGTTCAGTGCTAATGTCTGTAGCTCCCATGAAACATCATTTAAATGTTACAAAATGCAATGATCCTGTACAAACTAAAATGCATTTACATTTGGTCATTTTTCGGACGCTTTTATCCAAAGCGACCTACAAGGGTTAATCACAACATCCCTGGAGCAATGAGGGTTAAGGGTCTTGCTCAAGGACCCACACTGGTAAATTCAGTGGACCTGGGATTTGAACCCCCAACTTTCAGATTGACATCCCAACGCCCTAACCACTGAGCTACCACACCCAGTTACCAATGTGTACAATGTATTGTACAATGTACAATACAAATGTCTGATTAACCAAGTTTTAACAAACTAGTGAAAACTCTCAGGATATAAAGTTGGTTGAGCAGCGCTGTACGTGAGGAAGCTGAGTGTGTAATCCTGAATTCACAGGGTGCAGGTTTTCTTTAAATGCCTACAATAAATAAAGTGACTGCTGAGGGACAGGGTTTACCTATGAGGCTGTATTCTCATACCTCAAGTGTTTTTTCTCTGACTCTGTACTCTGATTCTGAACGTCTGTATATAATCTCAGTATATAATCTGTAACCTTTTTTGGTCTTTTAACAGTTTGTGCTTTTACTCTGTGACAATCCTGTTTTGTTAAGTGTGATTAAAGATTGTACAAAGCACAAGAAGACAAAAAAACTCAAGGCGGAACTAAGCGAGTTCTACATCTGAGCCAGGTTGCACCTTATCTGTAAACACCTTTGAGCATGCCATGCTAATTGTAGCTCAGTTAAGAGTTTTAGCATCGACCCTGAATGAAAACAATACACGCAAATGACATGCACCGCTACATTCAAATTTACAATGTGGGACGAATTTAGGTTGATATGATTTACAGCGGCGGCACGGTGGCTTAGTGGTTTAGCACGTTCGCCTCTCAGCGCTAGGGATTCCCGGTTCGAATCCCCATCTGGGTGGAGTTTCCATGTTCTCCCCGTGTCCGCGTGGGTTTCCTCCGGGTTCTCCGGTTTCCTCCCACAGTCCAAAAACATGGATCAAGTCAATTAAGTTCTCCAAATGACCCCATATAGAGTGTGTATGTGTGAGTGTGTGCCTAGCGATAGGTTGGCGCCCTGTCCTGGGTATCTGCCCAGCGCCTGAGACGTTCTCCCCTGGATGGGCATGGGGAACCACAGAAGATAATGAATGAATGATATGATTTACAGCAGCACTGGAGCAGCGCGGGGAGATCAAACATGGACGGTTTGTCTGTGTTGTGCAGCGGTTGTATGGTATGTTTGTGGAAACATTTAGAACATGCTAATGCAAATTCAGCAGAATCACCCACATCGATATCCAGAGCTCATAAACCTGCAACCCAACAATTTGACTAATTTGACTAAACCCACAATTTTTTTCGAAGTTAACAAGTGTGCATGCTTAATCCTCAGCTCCAGAGATAGGAACATATACATTACCAAAGCAATGAGCATGTAGATATCGCTGAGGGTTACGTTCCAAAGACCCCGCAATGTAGCACGTTATAATTATAGTATTATTTATATGTATATGGTCTTGCTATTAAACACTTTCCAAACCTTCAGAAATTTAGTAACCTATATAGCACAATTTGGCAAAAAACTCTGATACAGAATTAGATATATTTAAAAAAACAAACCCGCAATACAGTGAAGCTGTAAGTGATCTAGTGGAGAACCCTGGTTTCAGGCATATGAAAGTGCTTCACAATTAAAAATCTGACACTAACCCCCCCATTCATATGTACTTGGTATATCCATCCATCCATTATCTTCCGCTTTATCATCTATTAGGGTCATGGGGGGGGGGTTCCTCATGCCTATCCAGGGGAGAACGTTTCAGGCGCTGGGCAGATAGACCCAGGACAGGGTGCCAATCTATCACTGGGCACACACTCACTCACACAGACTCGCACACACACTCTATATGGGGCAATTTGGAGAACTCAACTGATCTTGATCCATGTTTTTGGACCTTGGGAGGAAACCGGAAAACCGGGAATCCCTAGCGCTGAGAGGAGAACATGCCAACCACAAAGCCACCGTGCCGCCCTTACTTTGTATATTATCATGTTAAATAATAAAATGAACGAAATGTTGTGTGTTCATGATTAGGTCATGGTTATGGTTCCTGGTACTATTAATGTTAAAGATTTGTTTAAGTCTGTTTAAAGTACCCACAATGTATTAAATGTGTGTGTGTGTGTGTGTGTGTGTGTGTGTGTGTGTGTGTGTGTGTGTGTGTGTGTGTGTGTGTGTTTTAACGCATGTCTTCTTACTCTACCAGCACACACAGTCCAGTCTCTGGAGAAAAGAGAGGAAGTAGATAATGTAGCACCATGTCTCATAAGGATATCAGACCCTCAAGCACACACACACACACACACACACACACACACACACACACACGCACACACAGACCCTGAGAAAGGCTTACTTGGTTCCTGCATACACTTATTTCCTGACAGGATATAAAATTCTGGGTATAACAGAAAGCTGATTATTGAACACAGTGAGAATCAGAGAACTGCAGCTTTAATGTGCTGTATAAATAAACATCATTATTTCTACTGCAACATTTACTTCCTTCTTTGTATTCCACCAAACTGCACTCGGGATCTGAACTCATCGACGTGGATATAAAAAGCAGCAGCTCTCATGTTTGATTTGATGAAGTCTCTCACACACTCATTGTGTCTCATTACAGATTTCCGCCGTGTGAGCGATAAAAATATCCACAGCAATGACAGATTCAGTCCTGACTCACAACACGCTCATCGTCCTGGATTTACTTAGCAGCCATTAGGAGAACTGAACTCACACACACACACACACACACACACACACACACACACACACACACACTTATCGCTGTCACAGCACTCTTGGTCTTAATAACTAAAAAAACAGAGCTTACAGGAAAAGAAAATATTTGGTGCTATTTCCAGAACATCCTGTACATCTGTACTTTCTGTAGAAACATTCAGAGCTGGAACCATCAGAAAGACTCGTATTATAGAGCCTCAGGTTTTTCTTCTAACAGCTTCTGTTTGTATCCATAACAAAGTTGTATTTTGTTTGCTGTCACCTCTTTGTCTTTTTGTCACTCTTCTTGTTACATGATTAAATTACTCCTTAAATAAACCCTCTTTGCCCCCCCCACACACACGCACACATACTTTAAGGATCATAGAAGGAAGTTAGTACAGCGTTATATTATTAGAACTTCTTTTTTCAACTGGGTTCTGTGTTCGTTTGATTTAAACACCGTATTTGAATTTTCTATTCAGAACATGTATCCATGGACCTCTGGTAGTCCACAGAAGATAGTAAGACCAACCTGGAAGTCTCTGAAGTCCCAGGTATTCAGAAGATCAAAGAGATAAATAATATATTTCATGACTATAAAGAGCCACCATACTGTGATGAGCTGGCGAACAACCAACTCCAACGTTTTAGTGTCTGTAAGGTTCTGAGCCCAAGAACAAGAGCAGTGTTCTAATGGAGCACACGAAGACGAACCGACCTTCCCCAAACTGTTGCCAGCTTGAAGTAAATAATTGGGAGCATGTTTATTTAAACTGCCATACCCTAACCCCAGAGAGCTCCATTCTTCCGTCATCACATCTGGACAACGTCAGAAGAAGAGAGTTACCAAGCTTTCAGATCTATAATTATACACCTCCATCCAAACTATCTAACCACCAACGTAAGCACCTGGAGTTCTGCTGGAACATTGACCGGGCACCAAAATAGAGCGTTCTGTCAACACTCTGAACTGGGCGCGGTGTCTAGCTGTCCTGCCCCATAACCTACATCTCC
>JAFMOC010000140.1:562500-595000 GCA_019802505.1 Corydoras sp. C115
TAGGATGGCAGAGCTGTAATTAATGAGGTGAGACACCCAGGCACTGTGCCAGCTTTAATGACTGTATTCACTCTCATAGTCGAGCTTTGATTGGTTCTTCTTTCTGACCAATCACAACAGTCTGTCAAATCCCACTCAGCCATCCCTGTGCTCACTGTACACAGTGTAGGTGTGTCTCAGACTGTGCGCTGTGTGTGTGTGTGTGTGTGTGTGTGTGTGTGTGTGTGTGTGTGTGTGTGTGTGTGTGTGTGTGTGTGTGAGAGCGAGAGAGAGTGAATTTTAGGCTGAACAATCCAGAGTGGTTTATACATTAAAGCCAGATACATTGAGACACCAAAATGTTACTATAACAATGTTCTAAACTATAACATTTCATTCAAGGTTGGTCCCTCGGTTTCCCTTACAGCAGCTTCAACTCCTCTGTAAAGACTTTCTACAAGATTTTGGAACGTGTCAGTTAGCTGATTCGACGATTCGATTCGGAGAACCGTAGTCGACTATGAACCTCATAGTCGAATGTACCATTTTGACCACATGGGGGCGCCCATGGCTGCTGCTAAGCATTAGTTTTTACATGAAATGTCTTTGTTTTCGTTATATATATATAGCCTTTTGTCAAATAAACTCATCCTAATTTCTGTTAATATTTTTTTTGAAAAAAGTCCAGAACGGGGATCCCATTTACGGTGCTCTCGAAAAACAAGTAAAATATATAAAAAATCTTTTTTAAAAACGTGGTAAAATTTTAACTGATTCGACTATCAGTCGACTATAGGGAAAATCGGACGAATCAGATTCGACTATGAAAATCCTTAGTTGAAGACACCCCTAGTGTCAGTCACAGCGCATTTGTGAGGTCAGACGTTCCGGGCTCACCTCACTCAGTGTGTGTATACTGTATGTGTGTGTTTCACTGCAACTGGGTTACATTTGGAGAACAGATTCCTCTGGCAACCACAGAAGGCAAACTAGATCGCTTTATGACATCACTTCATCACACTTCAGCTGGATGAAAAGACCAGACTCACAATCTCAGGTCTAAGTTCATCCCAAAGAGGTTGGATGGGGTTGAGGTTGGGACCCAACATACAGGCCCAACAATGGAATTTGCATTGTAGGTCTGTTAACAGAAAGGACTCTTCCCCAAACTGTTCCCACAACGTTAGAAGTATACAACGGTGTAGGTGCCAACAGACTACATGTGTAGGTGTCTCATTGTATGCAGTAGTGAAAATGAGAATGGACGTACTACCTGAATACAGGTGCAATCACAAAACTTTACAAAATGATATCAGGTTTATGACTATATTGTTCGACTGGTGACATGACAGGCCTTTGCGCCCACACACACACACACACACACACACACAAACACACATGTGTACAGGCTCAGTTGTTAAGGTAACTTTCCAGGCTGCATCGTCAGCGTTTAAGTTTCCAGCGGGCCGTGAGGATCTCAGGCGTTCACACCACCGAAGCCCAGCGTCTCGATTCCCTCAGTAACGGCTTATTGAGCTCAGGCGTAAATTACAGCCTCAGACGTTTTAACTGGAGCAGGAGCCTGATTTACCGCGGCTCCACAGACAAAACAGGACTTTTCATTTTCCATTTATTCACCAGCACAAGGAGTTTTAAGCGAGGAGGGGAGAGGGGACGTGGGAGTTTAAAGGCGGGGAGAGGAGCATGAACGGCAGCTGTAGCGATGAGCCCGATAAATGCCTTCAATGGGGAGAGTCACAGAGATTTTGCGAGCGCCTGACGTCGCGGCCGACGCCTCGATGATGTAAACCTCGATTGGTACGGAGAGTGTGTCCTTCTGATAAGAAGTGCCAATGTGAATCGGCAGAGGCAGATAGCAGATAGTTCCACACTGCTTTGAACTGAGAACTGATTTTATCCTCCCGCCTCTTATCTCTTCATCAGTCCTCACTCTGAGTGCAGAACACTGTGTTCTTATGCACTGAATGCAGCAGCGATGATAACTCAGACCTCACCGGGGCGGGGGGGCAGGGGGGGGGTTCTGAGCAAACCGGTTACTACAAATGACTTGATTAAATATGAAGTATACAATCTCCCTGTAAGATCGCTTACTCACCTCAGATGCTCATCAATAACATTTTTTAAACTGATTATCAGCAAACCTGATATCAACAACCAGGGTAAAACCATGTGATGGTGGTGCCTCCATGCTACACCACATTAACATAAATTAAATAAATAAAAATAAATTGGGTCATTTTGCAGACGCTTTTATCCAAAGCGACTTACAAGGTGAGCACTGGGTTCATCACAACATCCCTGGAGCAATGAGGGTTAAGGGTCTTGCTCAAGGACTCACACTGGTAACTTTAGTGGACCTGGGATTTGAACCCACAACCTTCAGATTGATAGTCCAACACCCAAACCACTGAGCTAACCCGCCCCCAACATGCACACTCCAGCATTAAAGACCATCCATTATCTTCCGCTTTATCCTCTATTAGGGTCGCGGGGGGGGGGGGGGGGGGGGGGGCATCCAGGGGAGAACGTTTCAGGCGCTGGGGAGATACACCCAGGACAGGGCGCCAATCCATCACTGGGCACACACTCACTCACACAGACACGCACACATACACACTCTATATGGGGCAATTTGAAGAATTGGCTTGATCCATGTTTTTGGACTGTGGGAGGAAACCGGTGAACCCGGAGGAAACCCACGCGGACACGGGGGGAACATGGAAACTCCACCCAGATTGGGATTCATTCATTCATTATCTCCCGCTTTATCCTCTATTAGGGTTGCGGTGGGGTTCCCCATGCCCATCCAGGGGAGAACGTTTCAGGCGCTGGGCAGATACACCCAGGACAGGGCGCCAATCCATCACTGGGCACACACTCACTCACTCATACACACTCTATATGGGGCAATTTGAAGAATTGACTTGATCCATGTTTTTGGACTGTGGGAGGAAACCGGTGAACCCGGAGGAAACCCACGCGGGGACGGGGGGAACATGGAAACTCCACCCAGATCGGGATCCGAACCTGGAATCCCTAGGGTTGAGAGACGAACGTGCTAACCACTAAGCCACCGTGCCGCCCGCATTGAAGACCCTATTTTTAAATTGTCTTATGGACTTTAATGACAGTGTATATTAAAAAAACTTTGACTGATTCAGGTATTCATTCATTCATTCATTATTCATCCACAATCATCCTATACTCGTGGAGGGGGGTTTTCTCCATGCCCATTTACGGGCATAGGTAACATTTTGAGTGCTGGGAAGATAGAACCAGGACAAGGTGCCAATCAATCACTGGGCACACTCAATTACACAATAATTTAGACTAGAGAGGGGCAATTTAGAGCATTCAATTGACTTCGAGGACGGCACGGTGGCTTAGTGGTCAGCACATTCGCCTTACAGCGCTGGGGATCCAAGTTCGAATCCCAATCTGAGTGGAGTTTCTATGTTCTCGCAGTGTCCTCCCAAAGTCAAAAAACAAACAAGTTGCCCCATATAGTGTGAGTGAATGTGTGCCCAGCGATAGATGGGCACCCTGTCCTGTGTGGATCTGCCTAGCGCCCACTAAGCCACCGTGTGCCGCCACATTTGAAACTTTTTCATTCATTCATTCATTATCTCCCACTTTATCCTCTATTACGGTCGCGGTGGGGTTCCCCATGCCCATCCATGGGGAGAACATCTCGGGCGCTGGGCAGATAGACCCAGGACAGGGCGCCAATCCATCTCTGGGCACACACTCACTCACACAGACACACTCTATATGGGGCAATTTGGAGAATTCAATTGACTTGATCCATGTTTTTGGACTGTGGGAGGAAACCGGAGAACCCCGGAGGAAACCCACGCGGACACGGGGAGAACATGGAAACTCCATCCAGATTGGGATTCATTCATTCATTCATTCATTCAATATCTCCCGCTTTATCCTCTATTAGGGTCACGGTGGGGTTCCCCATGCCCATCCAGGGGAGAACGTCTCGGGCGCTGGGCAGATAGACCCAGGACAGGGCGCCAATCCATCTCTGGGCACACACTCACTCACACAGACACACTCTATATGGGGCAATTTGGAGAATTCAATTCACTTGATCCATGTTTTTTGGACTGTGGGAGAAACCGGAGAACCCGGAGGAAACCCACGCGGACACGGGGAGAACATGGAAACTCCACCCAGATGGGGATTCGAACCGGGAATCCCTAGCGCTGAGAGGAGAACGTGCTAACCACTAAGCCACCGTGCCGCCCGCCCGAAACCAAATATTATTTATTATTAATATCTTAGACCTCCACTGGGTTGTAGTTCCAGTCTCTCTCTCTCTCTCTGTCTCTCTCTCTCTCTCTCTCTCTCACCTCTTGTGTGTGTCTCTTGATCTCTTGACTCTGGCCGATGAGTTTCTGTCTTGTTTCCTCGTTCTCATGCTGTGTGTTTGTCAGAGCAGTAACAGCCGCGTCCAGATCTTTCTGTGAATGAGACATAGTTAGATGTGTTTTAAATACATACGCGCACACACACACACACACACACACACACACACACACACACACACACACACACACTTCACCCTGGTATTTCTAGCAGGTTGTGGTTTGGTTAGTCTGACTGTACATTGTCTAGCAGGTTGATAAGAACTATAAAAAAATCCCATCACAACACATTTGACCTTGAGGTGAACAGAGTACAACACTAATCCAAGCCCACAGTGGGCAGCGGCAAAGTGACCAAAGGGCCTTAGAGTTCTTCCGATCACCTGACCCGAGCAGAAGTGCATCTCTACGACACTGTGGATCAGATGACTGGTCAGAGATGCCGATCAGATGGTGAGATCGGTCAGAACATGGCAGGACGTAAAGCACGTCCACTGTCCCCGATCAGAAGAGTCCAAAAATGCAACAAATTTACAGTCATTAATAATCCAATGGGATTATTGTGGACAGCATTGTGTCCACACTGTCCACTTTAATACAGTACAGCACTGTGTCCACACTGTCCACTTTAATACAGTACAGCACTGTGTCCACACTGTCCACTTTAATACAGTACAGCACTGTGTCCACACTGTCCACTTTAATACAGTACAGCATCAGATCCACACTGTCCACTTTAATACAGTACAGCACTGTGTCCACACTGTCCACTTTAATACAGTACAGCACTGTGTCCACACTGTCCACTTTAATACAGTACAGCACTGTGTCCACACTGTCCACTTTAATACAGTACAGCATTGTGTCCACACTGTCCACTTTAATACAGTCCACACTGTCCACACAGTACAGTGTCCACACTGTCCACTTTAATACAGTACAGCACTGTGTCCACACTGTCCACTTTAATACAGTACAGCACTTTACACTGTCCACTTTAATACAGTACAGCACTGTGTCCACACTGTCCACTTTAATACAGTACAGCACTGTGTCCACACTGTCCACTTTAATACAGTACAGCACTGTGTACCACACTGTCCACTTTAATACAGTACAGCACTGTGTCCACACTGTCCACTTTAATACAGTACAGCACTGTGTCCACACTGTCCACTTTAATACAGTACAGCACTGTGTCCACACTGTCCACATACAGTACAGCACTGTTCCACACTGTCCACTTTAATACAGTACAGCACTGTGTCCACACTGTCCACTTTAATACAGTACAGCACTGTGTCCACACTGTCCACTTTAATACAGTACAGCACTGTGTCCACACTGTCCACTTTAATACAGTACAGCACTGTGTCCACACTGTCCACTTTAATACAGTACAGCACTGTGTCCACACTGTCCACTTTAAGCATCAGAACAACACTGTCCACTTTAATACAGTACAGCACTGTGTCCACACTGTCCACTTTAATACAGTACAGCACTGTGTCCACACTGTCCACTTTAATACAGTACAGCACTGTGTCCACACTGTCCACTTTAATACAGTACAGCACTGTGTCCACACTGTCCACTTTAATACAGTACAGCACTGTGTCCACACTGTCCACTTTAATACAGTACAGCACTGTGTCCACACTGTCCACTTTAATACAGTACAGCACTGTGTCCACACTGTCCACTTTAATACAGTACAGCACTGTGTCCACACTGTCCACTTTAATACAGTACAGCACTGTGTCCACACTGTCCACTTTAATACAGTACAGCACTGTGTCCACACTGTCCACTTTTTAATACAGTACAGCACTGTGTCCACACTGTCCACTTTAATACAGTACAGCACTGTGTCCACACTGTCCACTTAATACAGTACAGTACAGCACTTTAATACACAACCACTGTCCACTTTAATACAGTACAGCACTGTGTCCACACTGTCCACTTTAATACAGTACAGCACTGTGTCCACACTGTCCACTTTAATACAGTACAGCACTGTGTCCACACTGTCCACTTTAATACAGTACAGCACTGTGTCCACACTGTCCACTTTACAGTACAGCAACTGTGTCCACACTGTCCACTTTAATACAGTACAGCACTGTGTCCACACTGTCCACTTTAATACAGTACAGCACTGTGTCCACACTGTCCACTTTAATACAGTACAGCACTGTGTCCACACTGTCCACTTTAATACAGTACAGCACTGTGTCCACACTGTCCACTTTAATACAGTACAGCACTGTGTCCACACTGTCCACTTTAATACAGTACAGCACTGTGTCCACACTGTCCACTTTAATACAGTACAGCACTGTGTCCACACTGTCCACTTTAATACAGTACAGCACTGTGTCCACACTGTCCACTTTAATACAGTACAGCACTGTGTCCACACTGTCCACTTTAATACAGTACAGCACTGTGTCCACACTGTCCACTTTAATACAGTACAGCACTGTGTCCACACTGTCCACTTTAATACAGTACAGCACTGTGTCCACACTGTCCACTTTAATACAGTACAGCACTGTGTCCACACTGTCCACTTTAATACAGTACAGCACTGTGTCCACACTGTCCACTTTAACTGTCCACTTTAATACAGTACAGCACTGTGTCCACACTGTCCACTTTAATACAGTACAGCACTGTGTCCACACTGTCCACTTTAATACAGTACAGCACTGTGTCCAGTCCACATACAGTACAGCACTGTGTCCACACTGTCCACTTTAATACAGTACAGCACTGTGTCCACACTGTCCACTTTAATACAGTACAGCACTGTGTCCACACTGTCCACTTTAATACAGTACAGCACTGTGTCCACACTGTCCACTTTAATACAGTACAGCACTGTGTCCACACTGTCCACTTTAATACAGTACAGCACTGTGTCCACACTGTCCACTTTAATACAGTACAGTTCGAATCCACACTGTCCACTTTTAATACAGTACAGCATGTTCTCCACTGTACGTGTGGGTTTCCACACTCCACTTTAATACAGTACAGCACTGTGTCCACACTGTCCACTTTAAACATACATCACTGTGTCACACTGTCCACTTTAATTCAGTCCACTGTGTCCACATGTGCCCCATACAGCATAGTCCACACTGTTAATACAGTACAGCATACAGATGTGTCCACACTGTCCACTTTAATACAGTACAGCTGGGTGTACTGTCCCCAGCGCCGAGACGTGTCCACTTAATACAGGGCATGGGAACCACACTGTCCACTTTAATACACAGCACTGTGTCCACACTGTCCACTTTAAATACAGTACAGCACTGTGTCCACACTGTCCACTTTAATACAGTACAGCACTGTGTCCACATGTCCACTTTAATACAGTACAGCATGTGTCCACACTGTCCACTTTAAGAACAAAGTCCACTTTAATACAGTACACAGCATCAGTCCACTTTAATACAACCACACTGTCCACTTTAATACAGTACAGCACTGTGTCCACACTGTCCACTTTTACAGTACAGCACTGTGTCCACAGTCCACTTTAATACAGTACACTGTGTCCACACTGTCCACTTTAATACAGCACTGTGTCCACACTGTCCACTTTAATACAGTACAGCACTGTGTCCACACTGTCCACTTTAATAATACAGCACTGTGTCCACACTGTCCACTTTAATACAGTACAGCACTGTGTCCACACTGTCCACTTTAATACAGTACAGCACTGTGTCCACACTGTCCACTTTAATACAGTACAGCACTGTGTCCACACTGTCCACTTTAATACAGTACAGCACTGTGTCCACACTGTCCACTTTAATACAGTACAGCACTGTGTCCACACTGTCCACTTTAATACAGTACAGCATCTGATCCACACTGTCCACTTTAATACAGTACAGCACTGTGTCCACACTGTCCACTTTAATACAGTACAGCACTGTGTCCACACTGTCCACTTTAATACAGTACAGCACTGTGTCCACACTGTCCCCACTTTAATACAGTACAGCACTGTGTCCACACTGTCCACTTTAATACAGTACAGCACTGTGTCCACACTGTCCACTTTAATACAGTACAGCACTGTGTCCACACTGTCCACTTTAATACAGTACAGCATGTGTCCACACTGTCCACTTTAATACTACAGCACTGTGTCCACACTGTCCACTTTAATACAGTACAGCACTGTGTCCACACTGTCCACTTTAATACAGTACAGCACTGTGTCCACACTGTCCACTTTAATACAGTACCAGCACTTGTGTCCACACTGTCCACTTTAATACAGTACAGCACTGTGTCCACACTGTCCACTTTAATACAGTACAGCACTGTGTCCACACTGTCCACTTTAATACAGTACAGCAATCAGATCCACACTGTCCACTTTAATACAGTACAGCACTGTGTCCCACACGATTAAAATGTCCACATAATACAGTACAGCACAGTGTCCACACTGTCCACACAGTACAGCACTGTGTCCACACTGTCCACTTTAATACAGTACAGCACTGTGTCCACACTGTCCACTTTAATACAGTACAGCACTGTGTCCACACTGTCCACTTTAATACAGTACAGCACTGTGTCCACAGTCCACTTTAATACAGTACAGCATCCACACTGTCCACTTTAATACAGTACAGCATCAGTGTCCACACTGTCCACTTTAATACAGTACAGCACTGTGTCCACACTGTCCACTTTAATACAGTACAGCAGTCCACACTGTCCACTTTAATACAGTACAGCACAGTCCACACTGTCCACTTTAATACAGTACAGCACTGTGTCCACACTGTCCACTTTAATACAGTACAGCACTGTGTCCACACTGTCCACTTTAATACAGTACAGCACTGTGTCCACACTGTCCACTTTTACAGTACAGCAATCCACACTGTCCACTTTAATACAGTACAGCACTGTGTCCACACTGTCCACTTTAATACAGTACAGCACAATACTGTGTCCACACTGTCCACTTTAATACAGTACAGTAGTACAGCACTGTGTCCACACTGTCCACTTTAATACAGTACAGCACTGTGTCCACACTGTCCACTTTAATACAGTACAGCACTGTGTCCACACTGTCCACTTTAATACAGTACAGCATCAGAACCACACTGTCCACTTTAATACAGTACAGCATCAGATCCACACTGTCCACTTTAATACAGTACAGCACTGTGTCCACACTGTCCACTTTAATACAGTACAGCACTGTGTCCACACTGTCCACTTTAATACAGTACAGCACTGTGTCCACACTGTCCACTTTAATACAGTACAGCACTGTGTCCACACTGTCCACTTTAATACAGTACAGCACTGTGTCCACACTGTCCACTTTAATACAGTACAGCACTGTGTCCACACTGTCCACTTTAATACAGTACAGCAGAACACTGTCCACTGTCCACACTGTCCACTTTAATACAGTACAGCACTGTGTCCACACTGTCCACTTTAATACAGTACAGCACAGTACACATACAGTGTGTCCACACTGTCCACTTTAATACAGTACAGCACTGTGTCCACACTGTCCACTTTATACATACAGTGTCCAGCACTGTGTCCACACTGTCCACTTTAATACAGTACAGCACTGTGTCCACACTGTCCACTTTAATACAGTACAGCACTGTCCACTTTAATACAGTCCAGCACTGTCCACTGTCCACTTTAATACAGTACAGCACTGTGTCCACACTGTCCACTTTAATACAGTACAGCACTGTGTCCACACTGTCCACTTTAATACAGTACAGCACTGTGTCCACACTGTCCACTTTAATACAGTACAGCATTGTGTCCACACTGTCCACTTTAATACAGTACAGCACTGTGTCCACACTGTCCACTTTAATACAGTACAGCACTGTGTCCACACTGTCCACTTTAATACAGTACAGCACTGTGTCCACACTGTCCACTTTAATACAGTACAGCACTGTGTCCACACTGTCCACTTTAATACAGTACAGCTTTAATACAGTACAGCATCACACACTGTGTCCACACTGTCCACTTTAATACAGTACAGCATTGTGTCCACACTGTCCACTTTAATACAGTACAGCACTGTGTCCACACTGTCCACTTTAATACAGTACAGCACTGTGTCCACACTGTCCACTTTAATACAGTACAGCACTGTGTCCACACTGTCCACTTTAATACAGTACAGCACAGCACTGTGTCCACACTGTCCACTTTAATACAGTACAGCACTGTGTCCACACTGTCCACTTTAATACAGTACAGCACTGTGTCCACACTGTCCACTTTAATACAGTACAGCACTGTGTCCACACTGTCCACTTTAATACAGTACAGCACTGTGTCCACACTGTCCACTTTAATACAGTACAGCACTGTGTCCACACTGTCCACTTTAATACAGTACAGCACTGTGTCCACACTGTCCACTTTAATACAGTACAGCACTGTGTCCACACTGTCCACTTTAATACAGTACAGCACTGTGTCCACACTGTCCACTTTAATACAGTACAGCACTGTGTCCACACTGTCCACTTTAATACAGTACAGTCCACAGCACAGTCCACACTGTCCACTTTAATACAGTACAGCACTGTGTCCACACTGTCCACTTTAATACAGTACAGCACTGTGTCCACACTGTCCACTTTAATACAGTACAGCACTGTGTCCACACTGTCCACTTTAATACAGTACAGCACTGTGTCCACACTGTCCACTTTAATACAGTACAGCACTGTGTCCACACTGTCCACTTTAATACAGTACAGCACTGTGTCCACACTGTCCACTTTAATACAGTACAGCACTGTGTCCACACTGTCCACTTTAATACAGTACAGCACTGTGTCCACACTGTCCACTTTAATACAGTGTCCACACTGTCCACTTTAATACAGTACAGCACTGTGTCCACACTGTCCACTTTAATACAGTACAGCACTGTGTCCACACTGTCCACTTTAATACAGTACAGCACTGTGTCCACACTGTCCACTTTAATACAGTACAGCACTGTGTCCACACTGTCCACTTTAATACAGTACAGCACTGTGTCCACACTGTCCACTTTAATACAGTACAGCACTGTGTCCACACTGTCCACTTTAATACAGTACAGCACTGTGTCCACACTGTCCACTTTAATACAGTACAGCACTGTGTCCACACTGTCCACTTTAATACAGTACAGCACTGTGTCCACACTGTCCACTTTAATACAGTACAGCATCAGAACCACACTGTCCACTTTAATACAGTACAGCACTGTGTCCACACTGTCCACTTTAATACAGTACAGCATCAGATCCACACTGTACAGCCGTCCACACTGTCCACTTTAATACAGTACAGCACTGTGTCCACACTGTCCACTTTAATACAGTACAGCACTGTGTCCACACTGTCCACTTTAATACAGTACAGCACAGTGTCCACACTGTCCACTTTAATACAGTACAGCACAGAACCACACTGTCCACTTTAATACAGTACAGTCCACACTGTCCACTTTAATACAGTACAGCACTGTGTCCACACTGTCCACTTTAATACAGTACAGCACTGTGTCCACACTGTCCACTTTAATACAGTACAGCACAGTGTCCACACTGTCCACTTTAATACAGTACAGCACAGTGTCCACACTGTCCACTTTAATACAGTACAGCACTGTGTCCACACTGTCCACTTTAATACAGTACAGCACTGTGTCCACACTGTCCACTTTAATACAGTACAGCACTGTGTCCACACTGTCCACTTTAATACAGTACAGCACAGTGTCCACACTGTCCACTTTAATACAGTACAGCATCAGATCCACACTGTCCACTTTAATACAGTACAGCACTGTGTCCACACTGTCCACTTTAATACAGTACAGCACTGTGTCCACATTGTCCACTTTAATACAGTACAGCATTGTGTCCACATTGTCCACTTTAATACAGTACAGCATCAGAACCACACTGTCCACTTTAATACAGTAAAGCATTCCGTCCACACTGTCCACTTTAATACAGTACAGCACTGTGTCCACACTGTCCACTTTAATACAGTACAGCACTGTGTCCACATTGTCCACTTTAATACAGTACAGCATTGTGTCCACATTGTCCACTTTAATACAGTACAGCATCAGAACCACACTGTCCACTTTAATACAGTACAGCACTGTGTCCACACTGTCCACTTTAATACAGTACAGCACTGTGTCCACACTGTCCACTTTAATACAGTACAGCATCAGAACCACACTGTCCACTTTAATACAGTACAGCATTCCGTCCACATTGTCCACTTTAATACAGTACAGCACTGTGTCCACAGTGTCCACTTTAATTCAGTACAGCACTGTGTCCACACTGTCCACTTTAATACAGTACAGCACTGTGTCCACACTGTCCACTTTAATACAGTACAGCACTGTGTCCACACTGTCCACTTTAATACAGTACAGCACTGTGTCCACACTGTCCACTTTAATACAGTACAGCACTGTGTCCACACTGTCCACTTTAATACAGTACAGCATTAGAACCACACTGTCCACTTTAATACAGTACAGCACTGTGTCCACACTGTCCACTTTAATGCAGTACAGCATTGTGTCCACACTGTCCACTTTAATACAGTACAGCACTGTGTCCACACTGTCCACTTTAATACAGTACAGCACTGTGTCCACACTGTCCACTTTAATACAGTACAGCACTGTGTCCACACTGTCCACTTTAATACAGTACAGCACTGTGTCCACACTGTCCACTTTAATACAGTACAGCACTGTGTCCACACTGTCCACTTTAATACAGTACAGCACTGTGTCCACACTGTCCACTTTAATACAGTACAGCATCAGATCCACACTGTCCACTTTAATACAGTACAGCATCAGAACCACACTGTCCACTTTAATACAGTACAGCACTGTGTCCACACTGTCCACTTTAATACAGTACAGCACTGTGTCCACACTGTCCACTCTGAATGTTGAGCCTAAATTTCGGACATTTTTAGCCTGATGGAGTCTGTGTAGATTTTTTAGGTGGTAAATATATAGAGAACAATGCAGCATTGTAACTTTGCAACTAAAATAGAGTTCTCGGATCACGCTGGGCATTGACATGTTGATCAACTTGGGTTCAAGGTCTTTAAACGCTGTTAGAACCGCACATTATATTCAGAACCCCCCAAAAAAATGGACTAAAAACTGCTTCTGCGTCCTGTCACATTTTATTAGGACTCAGGATTTCCAGCTATAAACACTCGGAATGTGTTTAAGACACAGCCACCGGTTAAAAACAGGCTCGGTGCAGCACAATAATCCCGAGTGTTGTTTGAAACTGATATTATCTGTTCAGGTTTAATCTGTTCCATCGACAGTCAGTGCTGGGCTCGGTATTAAAGATAAGCGGCACGGCTCGAGCCAGCCGAATTACTTCCATCGGGACAATTACGAGCCATTACAGAGAACAGTTCGGTCTTTATATACAGAACCCACCCTGTATGCTAAAATTATTCTTGGCCTTGGTGTGAACATTCTGCAAATGTTTGATTAATAACCATAAGAAAGCATTTAGCATCGATAAGCATGTGGTGTAACAGTAACGGCCAGGTTAGTGCTTTTTAAAGAGCTCTGAATGCATTAGAAGGCGGCACGGTGGCTTAGTGGTCAGCACGTTCGCCTCTCAGCGCTAGGGATTCCCGGTTCGAATCCCCATCTGGGTGTTGTTTCCATGTTCTCCCCGTGTCTGTGTGGGTTTCCTCCGGGTTCTCCGGTTTCCTCCCACAGTCCAAAAACATGGATCAAGCCAATTCATTCATTCATTCATTCATTATCTTCCGCTTTATCCTCTATCAGGGTCGCGGTGGGGTTCCCCATGCCCATCCAGGGGAGAACGTCTAGGGCGCTGGGCAGATAGACCCAGGACAGGGCGCCAATCCATCGCTGGGCACACACTCACTCACACAGACACACTCTATATGGGGCAATTTTGAGAAGTCAATTGACTTGATCCATGTTTTTGGACTGTGGGAGGAAACCGGAGAACCCGGAGGAAACCCACGTGGACATGGGGAGAACATGGAAACTCCACCCAGATGGGGATTCGAACCGGGAATCCCTAGTGCTGAGAGGAGAACATGCTAACCACTAAGCCACCGTGCCGCCGGATCAAGCCAATTGAGTTCTCCAAATTGCCCCATGTAGAGTGTGTGTGTGTGTGTGTGTGTGTGTGTGTGTGTGTGTGTGTGTGTGTGTGTGTGTGAATGTGTGCCCAGCGATAGATTGGCGCCCTGTCCTGGGTGTATCTGCCCAGCGCCTGAAACGTTCTCCCCTGGATGGGCATGGGGAACCCCACCGCGACCCTAATAGAGAATAAAGCGGAAGATAATGAATGAATGAATGAATGAATGAATGCATTAGTTCTTTCTCACCTGGCTGTGATACAGTTAAGATTCAGTAATAAAAGCATTTTTAGGAAAACCAGTGTGCACTGCACTGAGAGCACTGTGTTCTGTAGTGCAAATGAGATTTGTGTGTTTTATACTGAGGATTTCAATATATGCTGACTGAAGTGTTCCTTATTAAAACATCTGTAATGACACTGCATCACAAAAGTATGACGACATTTGACGGAACATGCTACCCAACTGCTTGTTCAAGCCCTAGTCCTATCCCGGCTTGATTATTGTAATGCGCTACTTGCCGGTATCCCAACTTCCACGATCAGAACTCTACAACTAAATCAAAACTCTGCAGCCCGACTTGTGTTTAACCAGCCCAAGCGAACTCATGTCACTCCCTTCATATCCCTTCATAAGCTTCAACTGGTCCAGAATTCAGCTGCCCGCATCATCACAAGAACCCTGTTTACTAACCATATCTCCCCTGTCCTGCAACAGCTTCACTGGCTTCCTATAAAATACCGCATTGACTACAAAATCCTGATGCTCACTTTTAAGGCTATTCACAATCTCTCTCCTCCATATCTCTCAGACCTCATTAATATCGCCACTCCCTCCCGCTCGCTCAGATCCTCCTCTTCTATTCACCTGACTGTTCCCGTTGCTCGTCTCTCCACCATGGGGGGTAGAGCCTTTAGCCATTCAGCCCCCCATCTCTGGAATTCTCTACCGCCACACATTCGGAACATAGACTCACCGTCACTATTCATGTCCTCACTAAAAACCCATCTTTTTAAAATTGCATATGCCCTATGATTGTTTCATTCTGTCTTCTTTTGTTATCTTTACTTGTTTTAATGTTGTCATAATTTATCTTTTAATACCTATTGTAAATTGTAAGGTGTCCTTGAGTTTCAGAAAGGCGCCTATGAAATAAAATGTATTATTATTATTATTATTATTACTCCATTACTCGCTTCCCTCCATTGGCATCCTGTAGCTGCTCGCATTCAGTACAAGTCACTGACTCTGGCCTACAGAACCATTTCTGGATCTTCCCCCTCCTACCTTCACTCTATCTTTTCAAAATACACTCCGACTCGTTCACTTCGCTCAAGTGATGATTACCACATGGCGATTCCACCTCACTGAGGAGCTAATTCTCACTCCGTGGCGTTCACCACTGCAAAATGGTGGAACGATCTTCCCAACTCTGTCCGTAAGGCAGAATCACTAACAGTTTTAAGAAACTACTGAAGACGCATCTATTTAACAAATACCTGTTGTAGAAAAAAAAAAAAGGGGGGGGGGGTGCAGCATCGAATAACAATCAGGTTTGATGAATTTACAGTATAGTTGGTTTTCTCCATGGCTTCTGACTTGTGGTGTTCTCATTTGTAAGTCGCTTTGGATAAAAGCGTCTGCTAAATGACTAAATGTAATGTAATGTAAATGTAACGACATCTAACCATCACACCTACAAATGTACAGGGGATGAATGTTGGGGATGAATCACAACTTTCACCAATGACGAGGGGTGTAACGGTTACATTGCATTCATCACGTTGTATTCGGTACAGGCCACACGGTTCGGTACGTGTATTCGCATGGAGAAAACAATGGTCCATCCAAGAAAGAGGTGAGTTCCACTCCCGAACTGAGTTGTGAGTTGTACCTTAGCTGTAAACCCCTCTAAGCATGCCATACTATGTGCAGCTCAGTTTAAAGGTGAAGTATGGAGCGCGAGTGGAAACCATACACACTAATGACATACACTGCTTCATTCAAATCAACCGTGTGGGAGGAGTTTGGGTTCTGTGATTGACAGCAGCACTGGGGATCCAACACAGACGGTTTGTCGGCATGCAGCGGTTGTGAGTTATGTTTGAGGAAACATTACAAACGTGCTAACGCATGTTTAGAATCATCCACATCGATAATCAGAGTTCGCAACATATCGATTAATCTCTGCTACTTTTTACACTAATTTGACCAAACCATAATTTGACCAGGCGGCACGGTGGCTTTATCCTCTATTAGGGTCGCGGTGGGGTTCCCCATGCCCATCCAGGGGAGAACGTCTCGGGTGCTGGGCAGATAGACCCAGGACAGGGCGCCAATCCATCACTGCGCACACACTTATTCACACAGACACACTCTATATGGGGCAATTTTAAGAATTCAATTGACTTGATCCATGTTTTTGGACTGTGGGAGGAAACCGGAGAACCCGGAGGAAACCCACGCAGACACAGGGAGAACATGGAAACTCCACCCAGATGGGGATTCGAACCGGGAATCCCTAGCGCTGAGAGGCGAACGTGCTAATTACTAAGCCACCGTGCCGCCCTATTTATATTTAGCAACATAAATATCACAAAAATGCCACGATACAGCAAACTGGTAGCTGGGCATGGTAGCTCAGTAGTTATGGTGTTGGGCTATCAATCTGAAAGTTGTGGGTTTAATTCCCAGGTCCATAGAAGTTATCACTATGGATTTTCTTACCCCTCATTGCACCAGGGGGTCTTTGGACATCCCTGTGCTAAAAACCCCAGCCATCAAGATGGGATACTAGTAGGTCGCAATATAGCGAGGAACATCATATATATCATTATCTATGCTCCCATGCAATTTTCCCTCCTGGATTAATAAAGTATTCTGACTCTACATGAATCAACATTCCAATCAACATTCCATGTAAATCTTATCAACACTTGACTTATTTACTTATTATCATTCACACAGTCATGTACCTAGCAAGGTTACCAAAGAAAACCTGTTCAAACATGACCAGTCTGTTACAGTTTTATCATAATTTTATTATGATGTATGTATTATTTATATCTGGATAACATATGGAAAATCCGATTCAGTCATTATCTGTATCTGTTAACGTTCTTCTCACTTATGAAACACGTGAATGTCAGCGTAAGACACATAAATATGATTATAAAACCGGTAATGCCAGTCATTAAATCTGGTTGGCTGAGCCGAACACCTCTGACGCTTCACATTCATATTAACGTGTGATATACAATACGTTTTTTTCCTGTTTTTTTTTTATAAACTGCGTTGGCCACTAGATGGGAGTATTGGATCTGAGAAACAGAATACCTGTCAATCAGCAATAAGCATTCACTTCAAAGACCGGACTAGATTATGCCGTGGAAGATGCTTATTATGAATTATTATGCTTTTAATAAACACATTTATTAATCAAGCCTTGTTTATTAATACAGTGTGTTTGTAACCATTTTATAAAAGCAAGGGTATGTGTATTATTGTGAATAAATCATTCATTCATTCATTATCTCCCACTTTATCCACTATTAGGGTCGCGGTGGGGTTCCCCATGCCCATCCAGGGGAGAACGTCTCAGGTGCTAGGCAGATAGACCCAGGACAGGGCGCCAATCCATCACTGGGGTGAATAAATCACATGTAATAAATTACTCTCTGCGATGCGTTGTGCCTAAAAACACCTTTTTCATGATTTATTCACAATAATGCCACACCCTCTCATACCTTATTGATTTAATAAGACCCACTATAAATATATGGTTATAGGAATCTGTGGTACCAGGATGGAGAGTAAAAAGGACAGAATGTTAAAGTTATGCAGAGACAATCTTAATCATGTAGCCATTTTACAGTTTGGACATAAATAACCAAGATTCTTGCAACTCATTAAATGTCTCTGATAAAATCAATGACAATAATCTCTGAATCTCACTGTCTATTAGGTTGAACATCTTGTTTTTTTTTTTTTGTTTTTTTTTTTCTCCGTGTCTTGTCTGGCACTGTGAAACCCAGTATTGATGTCTGAGTGTCTAAATCAGGCCCAACAGTTTTGATTTTACAAGTGGAGCATACAGGCATTTCACCATGATGCTCCACTTGGTATATATTTAACACTTTATTATAAATTCTTTTGGGGATCATATTGGTACAGCAGACACGAAGATGGAAAAGGAAACAGAAAAGAAGAAAAAGAGGTATACAAAAGTGGTGGGAGGAAAGAAGAAAAGACCAAAAAAAAAAAAAAAAAAAAGAGAAAAAAAATAAAATAAAATAAAAATAAATAAATATAGGCGGCACGGTGGCTTAGTGGTTAGCACGTTCGCCTCTCATCGCTAGGGATTCCCGGTTCGAATCCCCATCTGGGTGGAGTTTCCATGTTCTCCCCGTGTCTGCGTGGGTTTCCTCCGGGTTCTCCACTTTCCTCCCACAGTCCAAAAACATGGATCAAGTCAATTGAATTCTCAAAATTGCCCCATATAGAGTGTGTCTGTGTGAGTGAGTGTGTGCCCAGCGATGGATTGGCGCCCTGTCCTGGGTCTGTCTGCCCAGCGCCCGAAACGTTCTCCCCTGGATGGGCATGGGGAACCCCACCGCGATCCTAATAGAGGATAAAGCGGGAGATAATGAATGAATGAATAAATAAATATATATATATATATATATATATATATATATATATATATATATATATATATATATATATATATGAACATCTTGTTGACACCTCTGTGTAACTGACCCATTGTCATTGGCAGCATGTCTCCTCACTCACTGTGAATTCTCCCAACAATCGCCAGCTCTATTTGCACATGGAGTCAAGATGAAGTACTACCATCTGGTTTAACGTCCAGTACGACTGCTACCAACATTCTACTTCTCACATACAGCTACTAGATCCATTTAGAGTTGCAGTGCGTGTGTGAATGGGGCTTAGAACAGATTTAACGGTCCTGCAGGACGCCCCCTAATGGACTCACATGTAGTTTTCCAGTTGTTAGTTTTTCCATTTGTTTAATATCTGTACATAGCTGTCCTACATTGTTGTTGCTGCCTGGCAGCTCAAGGAGGATGAGTCCCCCACTGAGTCTTGGTCCTCACAAGGTTTCTTCCTTGAAAAACAACATAAAAGGGAGTTTTTTCTTGCCACTGTCACTTCGGCTTGCTCTTTGGGGATTTAAAGGCTTTTCATTCTGTAAAGCTGCTTTGTGACAATGTACTGTTGTAAAAAGCGCTATATGAATAAATAACTTGAACTTGTTTAATAAACACAGACATAAAACTGAAACTGAGATTGTTGTCGTGAGGTTTTCAGCCAGTTCTACAGCTTTTCCATCAGTCATTTCCACATTTCCTCCACCGGGATCTAAAATCCTAAAGCAGGAACATTATACTAAAACTAATGGTACTTTAAAACAAAGCTCTAACTTTCTGTCAACTGAGAAACAACCTCTATCCTGGAACTAACAGTGTAAAAACATTTCATCACAGCTGTTCAACACTTCCTCCTTCCCAGCTGAGGCCACATTAGTATTGATTCAATATTGATCCACCTATAAAAACCTTCATTGATTGATTCATTCATTATCTTCCACTTTATCTTCTACTAGGGTCCCGGGGGGTTCTCCATGCCCATCCAGGGGAGAATGTTTCAGGCACTGAGCAGATATGCCCAGGATAGGGTGCCAATCTATCGCTTGACACTCACACAGACAGACACACTCTATATAAGGCAATTGGGGCATTTAATTTACTTTAAATCCATATTTTGGACAGTGGGTGATTAACGGAGAATCCAAAGAAAACCCATGAGGACACAAGGAGAACATGGAAACTCCTCCCAGATTGTGATTTGAACCTGGATCCCCAAGCGCTAAGAGACGAACGTGCTAACCACTAAGCCACCATGCCGTCCCCTGTGTTTAATCTCGAACATTGATCATTCAGTTTGAGAGAGACTGAACTTTTTTCCTCAGTTTGGTTCTTAAACACTGTGATGGTAGCGTGGTGGTGCTGGTGGGAGCCAACGGCATTGTTCATTAAGAATCATTTTATTTTTACTGTTATTGCTGGTATATTTTATATTCATATTTTATTCTACATTTTAGATTTATATTTTATAAACGCTGCTATATTTTATTTTTATTATATTTTATTCGAACCTAATATTTAAATTCTTTTTTTTTTTAATTCTACTGCTTTGGGTCCATGAAGCAGTATTTCGTTTGCATCTCATGTACCACATGGTATGCAAAAGACAATAAAACCTCCTTGAATCCTTGAATATTAGCGCACTAGCGACTCCGTCTGATGACCATGTGCCTTTAAAAGCTTTAGAATGCCACGGAGAGAGAGCTTCCATGGACCAGGACATGAGTGGGACGTTTGGGCATCCCACCAGCCAGCAGGTATATTTAAAATGCAATTAATGTAATAAAGCCTGTTACTGTTCTAGTCCTCATTCATACCAACCCCGTTATAAACACTCAGATGATTCATTTTAAAATCGAATTTAATTAAAATCGAATTTAATTGAAAATCTAAATGAAAATCTATTTCTAATGATTGTAATAACAGTAAATTGGGACACATTACTGCAAAAGCAGTAATTAATTAACCATATTAAACCTGCTGTTCGGTTCTTTAAATAATATTGCTGTAATGTATCACGAGATTTTATAAATTATTCGGCCTGAGATACTGATTTCAGAACTTTATAAGTGTTCTATTGGTCTGGTTTTCTTTGAAGACTCAAAATAAATTCAGGTTTTGGGAGTGGTCTTATACACACACACGCGCACACACATACACACACAAACTCACACACAGAGAGCCACAGTGCAAAAGCAGAAACCTTTATTTATTCTCAGATCTTGACCTTCAACTTCCATTTTTAAGATGGAGTGTTTACACAGTCTCTTAAGGGGGAACTCATTGGTAAGGCGAGTATAACTCTTAGCGTTAACAGAATTAAGACTTATAAACCACAGGAAGCCAAATATAAACACACAAAAGCAGGGCGACGGAGGAGAGAAAAGGCATATCAGCAAAAATACCAAAAGAACTCGCACTCAAAACACCGACTCAGAGTCTGACTCAGCACAAGTCACCTGTCGGTACTCACTCTATTCTCATTTTCCTGATCACACCGTCTTAAAAATATCACAGGTTATTTTTGTTAATTTCCTCCCTGTGTGCTGCTGACTCCTAATGCACTAAACATGCTGACTGTACACTCCTGGGGGGTCCATCACATACTCACCCAACACGAACAGCCGACCCTCCACCATCTAGCCACACTGGTGCATTAGCACCGATGAAAAACCATGTATAAGCATAAGGTTAGACACTGATCCTAACTCTGTGTGTGTGTGTGTGTGTGTGTGTGTGTGTGTGTGTGTGTATGCGTGTGTGTGTGTGGTCGAGTTTTGGCAGCGTGTACATGTTGTTTCCCACAGGCATCATAGTGAAACAAGAGCTTGTGACGAGCAAAATGCAAACCAGGCGAGACACACACACTTAAAGGCAGACACACACACATACACACACACACACACTCTTATTGGTGTGGAAGGTGTGTGTGGTGTTACCCACACTAGCAGAGTCTGGAGTTTCTCAGTTCACTGATACTGCGTCAGACAAACAGAGAGTTCAGCCAGAGTGTAGTGAGGGAAGCAGATTGAGGGTTTAGGGGCCGGAGTCTGACGGGTCCTGCTGCTAAATGATCTGCTGATCAGCCAACATTTTTGACTGATTCTGTTGACTGAACTGATCGGATCGGCTTTACACGTTTTTATAGATCAAGAACTAGATCCTTATCCTGTCCTCTGTAAAATAAAGCACAGTTATGTACGAATGGCGTTCTCTGCTTGATTGTAAATAGATTAATGTGTCTATTCGGGGTGTAACGGCATGTTGTATTCATCATAAACGGTTCAATACATGCCAATAAATTCCGTGATTTATTATTAGCTCTAACTGCCTTCCTTGTTTCTTTTGAGGTGTCCCCCGGCTTCCTGGAGATCTTCATCCATGGCTCTGCTGACGAATACTGGATGGAACCTGACAAGGCGGTCCTGCAGGACGCCCCTAATGGACTCACATATAGTTTTCCAGCTGTTAGTTTTTCCATTTGTTTAATATCTGTACATAGCTGTCCTACATTGTTGTTGCTGCCTGGCCGCTCAAGGAGGATGAGTCCCCCACTGAGTCTTGGTCCTCCCAAGGTTTCTTCCTTAAATAACAACATAACAGGGAGTTTTTTCTTGCCACTGTCGCTTCGGCTTGCTCTTTGGGGGTTTAAGGGCTTTTCATTCTGTAAAGCTGCTTTGTGACAATGTACTGTTGTAAAAAGCGCTATATAAATAAATAACTTAACTTGAACTTGAATACAGGTCACACGGTTCAGTGCGCACATTCGCACGCAGAATACAATGGTATAAAACACGCAAAGACGAAAAAACACAAGGTGTAACCAAAATTAAAAGGCAAGCTCTCTACACCCGCTGCGAGTTGCACCTTAGCTGTAAACACCTCTAAGCATGCCATGCTCAGTGTGGCTCAGTTTAGAAGCAGAGCATGGACCACGAATGGAAACCATACACGCAAATGACATACACTGCTTCATTCAAATGTTCCACATGAACCCCATGATGTATCAGCGTTATAATTATTTTATTATTTATATCTTTAAGGGCTTCATAAATCTTTCTAGCACTCGTATTAACACTTAATATGCTAGTAAACACTTTCTAACTCCTAAACTTTCAGAAATGTATCAACATATATAACACAAAATGGTGCAATATGTCAAAATATGGTATAGAATTAGATATATTTAAAAAACAAATACGCAATACAGTGAAGTCGCAAGAAGTGATCTGCGATATGATCTGTATGCTGTAGTGGAGAGCCCTGGTTCATTTAATAAAAGTATATGACCCCCCCCCCCCCCAATTTGTGAACCAAATTGTGAATGTTGTGTACAACAAAAACCCTAGTTACACCCCTAGTGTCCCATGAAATGCCCATAAAATTCTAAAGAAACCCCATGTATTTAAAAAACGAGGGGTCTTATCCCTTTAGTTTCTCACTAATCAAAACTCATTAATTTCCAGATCACTCGCTTCTCATCTAGCTATCAACAGGTTCCGTGGTTATCCTGTTTCCTTGGAGGCACATTAACTTGGGGACTGAATATATTCCAGCTGCTGCAACACCCTACCGCGGAGATCGGCGCTCATGGGACATTTTGCCGTCTGGTTCATTTCCATTTCATGACCCGATTGTGTTTACCCGACGAATTGTTTGCAGACCTCTGGAACAAAACAAGCCCCTAGCGCCACCATCTGGCTGAAGGCCTGTTGTAACTCCGCTGTCCCGAAACATATTGATGTGCCTGTACATGCTGTTCCTGAGGACAGAAGCTTTCAGAGTAAAAACAGACACAGGTCATTGACTTCAATGAATCGAATGGATGCATTAAACAGACTTGTACCTACAGCACATTGTCTGGACAGAGGCTTGCCAATGTCTGTAAGTCAGAGCTGGTCACTGTCTGCTACGATTCCTCTTTTATGTCAGGTTTGTTTACAACGTACCTTGAGTCAGATATCAGGTTTCATGAGGTTGGCATTTGACATTAGCATCTTGTTCAGGCGTTTCAAAATGTTGATTTAATTACTTCTCCAATCTGCAATTGCCATAAATCCAGATTTTCTGCATCATGACTCTGTACTCTGACCCTAACCTCGAAAGCTGGAATCGGAGATGAAATCAGAGCTGTTTGTGTTTCCTGTTATATATGTGAGAATATTGCACATAAAACCTGGTATCATCTTTTTAATGGACTCATGAGTTACACCTTTACGTCCATGAGCCAAATCAAACATAATTTATAAATACAGCTGGGGTCAGACAGTGAGTCTGTCTCTCTGTCTGTCAGTGTGTCTCTCTCGCTTGCTCTCTCTCTCTCTCTCTCTCTCATGGTAAGTAATTCACAGCTACTTGTGTTTAAATGCTTCCAGATGTTTGTGGACAGCAGTGAATAAAGTGGCGCAGTGGGACTTCTGTCTGACACGACTGACACGGTGCAGTTTCACACACGTTAACATGCGTGTACAGGTCAGTCAGAGAGCTCGCTGCAACAGGACTGAGAGCCTTAAATCATCACTCCAACTGATAAACCCTTTCCAATAGAGAGAGAGAGACATGAGTAACTCCACGCCGCCCCTCCTCCATCAGAGTATGAAATGGACAGTTAATTATGCAGCTGGCGTCAGAGGTCTCGCTAAGTTCACACACAGTGTGGGGGAATACTGTGGGCATGTGTGTGTGTGTGTGTGTGTGTGTGTGTGTGTGTGTGTGTGTGTGGAATTGGTACTATTCAGTACACTCCCCCCCCACACACACACACACATTGAAAAACTATGGGATAAATCAGAATGATTATTCTTGAACCGCATCAGTTCCAAATTTACACTTGCACTTTTCCACAAATAGTCACAGCACCACAGGGAGCGCTTTGACATTAATAAGCTCTGGTTCTTGGACCAGCACCAATCGGGTTTCTTGAAAGCTTTAGCAGAACCACTGTAAACAAGAATGCAACATCCACTCAGGTGCAATGTACAATGTACAATAAGAGCGACCAAATGCAGTAGGATAAATAATCAAAACATTGATTATTACCCGGCGGCACGGTGGTTTAGTGGTTAGCATGTTCTCCTCTCAGCGCTAGGGATTCCCGGTTCGAATCCCCATCCGGGTGGAGTTTCCATGTTCTCCCCGTGTCTGCGTGGGTTTCCTCCAGGTTCTCCGGTTTCCTCCCACAGTCCAAAAACATGGATCAAGTCAATTAAATTCTCAAAATTGCCCCATATAGAGTGTGTCTGTGTGAGTGAGTGTGTGCCCAGCGATGGATTGGCACCCTGCCCAGTGCCCGAGACGTTCTCCCCTGGATGGGCATGGGGAACCCCACCGCAACCCTAATAGAGGATAAAGTGGGAGATAACGAATGAATGAATGATTATTACCCAAGAACTGTGGTTCTGTTATAATAAACATTTAGACTGTTCACAAGAAGATGTACGAGATGTAACCTGTGCTATACTACACAAACTCTATGTTGATTAAAAAAAATGTGGACTGATGAGTCTGCAGTCCTACTGGCATGATAGAAAAACATCTGAGTGCTTTCATCTTCGCTGAGGATCAGAGGGATTAGTCAAAAGCCTCCATGAAACTTATAGCCCTCAGTTCCCACCCCAATCCTATAGAGCATTTCTGGGACTAGCAGTTCAGAGCATCTCAGAACCTCCAACTAATTTGTTGTAACGGCAAGAAGCTCTCCTGTCCACATGGACCAATATGAATGAAGAACCCTAATCTTGTGGCGCCTATAACACAAAGAACTGATGTGGCTCTAAAGGCCAAAACAAGACTTTGCAGTTTATTCTGCAACACACCTGAGGTGAAGAGCTTTAGGTGGGACTCAAGATCCGATGATCACAAGAAAAGCAGTTTAATAATAAAGAAATGCACGGAAGACGTGTTAGAGTCATCACTTTTACAGCTTCACCCCAAATGTCCCACGTGCAAGTTTGTGTCTCATTTTGCAGGCCTTACTTATGAGTTTAGTTGAGTCTCTGAAGTGGCACAGATCAGAGGAAGGAATGTGTGTGTGTGTGTGTGTGTGTGTGTGTGTGTGTGTGTGTGTGTGTGTGTGTGTGTGTGTGTGTGTGTGTGCGTGCGTGAGTGTGTGTGGTGCTACACAGAGACACTCTTGTTCTCTTCATCTTTCAAGCCTACATAAAAGTAGCCTGAAAGCATCACACACTCAGACACACACACACACACACACACACACACACACACACACACACACACACACACACACATAATCGTGTCTTTCACCTCACTTAAAGCAGACAGTACACATGAATAGTCTTTCAGTCCTCTGGTATATGACTTGAGTAAAGCTTCTGGCACTATATGACATCATCAGAAAGATCTGGACTTCTGAACGTCACAAACTTATCCTCCTTGAGTATTCCAAATGCAGGTGATGTAAAGATCTAGAGCAGCTACGAGAGCTGCAGATCCTCAACCACCAGACAAAGCTTCACGTTTAACTGTGATCAGCTCCGTCAGTGTCACTGAGCTGGATGCTAATGTCTAAGTGGAGAGTTCCTGCACTGTACTATTTTTTGGAACCAGGTAAGGACAGCAAGCATAAAATATGGCAAGCATGTTAGCACAAAGGCTTGAAACTGTTTCATAAGCAGGTCCATAAAAACACTGTGCTGTGAGAAGACCAGGAGAGTCTCCCTGTCGCTGTCTCTAAGTGAGTGTGTGTTTAAAGTAATACACAATAATTAACTCTCCGCTCTGAATCTCATCAGTTTCTCTTGATGGCCTTGATGTTTTCAAGCAGTTTATTTAAAAGCATCTGGAAGGAGTGTGACTACTGTTTATATCACTAGCTGCTCATTAACTCAACATCAGCAGCGGTAAAATGACCAAACTAACAAAATATATGAATAAGAAGCATTTTCTCACATTATTACTATTCATTTTACACCCCCCACTTTAATTTGGCTGAGCATTATTATAATCACAATTATTAACAATCTGTACACACACTAAGGAGGAGTAATTAGCATCATCTCAGCCAATAATCAGCCAATAATAAGTATAATTTATTTTTTAATACCTATTGTAAACTGTAAGGTGTCCTTGAGTGTCAGAAAGGCGCCTATGAAATAAAATGTATTATTATTATTATTATTATAATAAAAAGGTCCTGATCATCCATCCATCCATTATCTTAGGGTCGCGGGGGGTTCCCCATGACCATCCAGAGGAGAACATTTCGGGTGGTGGGCAAATACACCCAGGACAGGGTGCCAATCAATCGCTGGGCACAGACTCACTCACACAGACACGCACACATACACACTCTATATGGGGCAATTTGGAGAACTATGTTTTGATCTATGTTTTTGGACTGTGGAGAACCCGGAGGAAACCCACGCGGACACGGGGAGAGGCGAACGTGCTAACCACTAAGCCACCATGCCGCCAAGTCCTGATCATGACCTTTTTTAAATATTTTAAAGAGTAAGGGGCGGCACGGTGGCTTAGTGGTTTGCACATTCGCCTCTCAGCGCTAGGGATTCCCGGTTCGAATCCCCATCTGGGTGGAGTTTCCATGTTCTCCCCGTGTCTGCGTGGGTTTCCTCCGGGTTCTCCGGTTTCCTCCCACAGTCCAAAAACATGGATCAAGTCAATTGAATTCTCCAAATTGCCCCATATAGAGTGTGTCTGTGTGAGTGAGTGTGTGCCCAGCGATGGATTGGCGCCCTGTCCTGGGTCTATCTGCCCAGCGCCCGAGATGTTCTCCCCTGGATGGGCATGGGGAACCCCATCGCGACCCTAATAGAGGATAAAGCGGGAGATAATGAATGAATGAATAAAGAGTAAGACCACAGACATATTATAAAACAGAACTTTGTTGGCTGTTATGTCACATATATCACGTCATCCCATTATCTTACGCTTAATCCTCTACTATGGTCTACGATTGTTGGGGTTTCCCATGCTCTTTCAGGAGAGAATGTTACAGGCGCAGAGCAAATACACCCAGGATAGGGTGCTGGACACACTTACACGTACACAGAACCTGGATCCAGCACTGAGAGGCAGACATACTAACCACTAAGCCACCGTGCCGCCGCATACTGTGAGATTAGACTAATTTTGATATGATACTGATTACAAAGAAAATGATTCAGTAAATATCCCAGACGTTGCACAAAAGCTAGATAATTATATACGATTCCAGTAATATAAACATGATTACATATGATGTCAGAACAAAACAAATATAGTGTGGTAGCTCAGGGGTAAGGGAGTTGGGCTATCAATCTGAAGGTTGAAGGTTCAAATCCCAGGTTCAATGAAGTTACCAATGTGGGTCCTTGGGTAAGACCCTCATTGTTTCAGGGATGCTGTGGTCAACCCTGTGCTCACTTTGTAATTTGCTTTGGATTAAAGCGTCAGTTAAATTACCAGATATTATATATATATTAAATATTAAATATGATAACACTGCTCAAAGGTGGCACGGTGGCTTAGTGGTTAGCACGTTCGCCTCTCAGCGCTAGAGATTCCGGATTCGAATCCCCATCTGGGTGGAGTTTCCATGTTCTCCCCGTGTCCGCGTGGGTTTCCTCCGGGTTCTCCGGTTTCCTCCCACAGTCCAAAAACATGGACCAAGGTGAAATTAATTCTCCAAATTGCCCCATATAGAATGTGTATGTGTGCGTGTCTGTGTGAGTGATAGATTGGCGCCCTGTCCTGGGTCTATCTGCCCAGCGCCCGGGGCGTTCTCCCCTGGATGGGCATGGGGAACCCCACCGCGACCCTAATAGAGGATAAAGCGGAAGATAATGAATGAATGAATGAATGAACACTGCTCACATTCTGCAAAGCTGTTTGAACTCTTAGAAAGCAGAAACCCATCAAGTTGATGTTATAAAACGTTCAGATGGTGTAAAGGTACAGATGAACAGGTCAGCAGTCCTTCACTTGACACAATGAAAATTCATATCAGAACCATTTTTTTATCTCCTGTACACTTATCGGCACAGTGTAGACTGTAACATAACTAGCCTTACAAACATACGGAGAACATGCACACTCCATACATAAAAATCATTAAATCCAACCCAGGAGGTTCTTGCTCTGAGGCGACAGTGTGAACCACAGCAACATGGTACAGTAGGGGTGTAAGCATTATGAAATGCTTAAAACCAGGGTCCTCCACTACAGCATACGGAGCATATAGCAGATCACAGATATAGCAGATTCTGTTTCAGAGTTTTTGTTGTACTGCGGCATTTTGTGTTATATATGTATTGCTAAAAGATTAGTTTAGTGTGGGAAGCCCTTAAACATATATTCATTCATTCATTATCTCCCACTTTATCCTGTATTAGGGTCGCGGTGGGGTTCCCCATGCCCATCCAGGGGAGAACATCTCGGGCGCTGGGCAGATAGACCCAGGACAGGGCGCCAATCCATCTCTGGGCACACACTCACTCACATAGACACACTCTATATCGGGCAATTTTGAGAATTCAATTGACTTGATCCATGTTTTTGGACTGTGGGAGGAAACCGGAGAACCCGGAGGAAACCCACGCAGACACGAGGAGAACACGGAAACTCCACCCAGATTGGGATTCGAAGTGCTGAGAGGCGAACGTGCTAACCACTAAGCCACCGTGCCGCCATTAAACATATAAATAATACAATAATAATAATAATAACATCACGGGGTCTCTGAAAGTTAAGGAGCACTCCGGCAATATGTGAGGAATTACTGTACATGCTCATTGCTTCGGTAAAGAATTTGTTCCTGTCTGATTTTGTTCGTAGGTTCGTAGGTTTAGTCAAATTAGTGTAAAAAGTAGTGGAAATTAATTGCTGGCTTGCAGGGTTGAGCTCTGGTTATATATACATGGATAACTGTAATTGGATAATATACGTGGATAATTCCGTTGAGTATACGTTAGCCCATTTGAAATGTTTCCAAAAACATACCTCACAACTGCTGCACAACGGGACTGCGTGTGATGAAAAGGGTGGCTTGAATGAAACATCTCAGAACGAATACACCCCTGTAACTACTGTTACACCCCTACTGTGCAGGCGTGACTTTAATGACTGTACATCCAAAATTATGAATCGTTATTTATATGAGATCAAGCTAAACTTAACGTTGGTAAGATGGTACCTGTCTCCATGAGCACAGTGATAATATTCTGCTCCATTACTTCCACAATTCAGCTATTTAGAACGGGTGTCGGGGGCACGGTGGCTTAGTGGTTAGCACGTTTGCCTCTCAGCGCTAGGGATTCCCAGTTCGAATGCCCATCTGGGTGGAGTTTCCATCTTCTCCCCGTGTCCTGCGTGGGTTTCCTCCGGGTTCTCCGGTTTCCTCCCACAGTCCAAAAACATGGATCAAGTCAATTGAATTCTCAAAATTGCCCCATATAGAGTGTGTCTGTGTGAGTGAGTGTGTGCCCAGCGTTGGATTGGCGCCCTGTCCTGGGTCTATCTGCCCAGCGCCCGAGATGTTCTCCCCTGAATGGGCATGGGGAACCCCACAGCAACCCGCGAGGATAAAGTGTGAGATAATGAATGAATGAATGAATGAAAGAACGGGTGTCCAAGTATTTTAGGACAGGTGCAGTGAACTGGATAACCTAAGGTTGAGTAACATGTACAGGTCTAAACAAGATGCATCTCTGCATCTAGATAAAGGTCAGAGGTTCTTACGTCAAACTCTAATCTCTGTTTGATGCCATGCAAGAAATTGCCACTGCACACATACACACACACGTACACACACACACACACACACACACACACACACACAGACACACACATTGCATATTGTTTTATCACTGGCAGCACACATCCTTGTTATGGGTGTTCAGTAGTCGTTATAGTCGTGATATGCACTCTTACATGAGTGCAAAGTTTTTTACCATTATTAGAAGTGTTTGATCCACAGGGCGCCGGCTGTTAAACCAAAACCAACTGACTCACATTTAATCAGACGACACACTTTTAAATGTAACATCACACCCGCCTGAGACCACCAGCATGAACAAAATGAAACAAAGCACTAAAAAGTTCCACTGTGACATGATACCCACATCAGAGCCAAAATGTGTGTGGTCCCATAAAACACTCCCCAAAAAATCCTGTAATCCCAAATAATTACAGCAGACCGAAAACAAAGACGCCTAAATATAAATGTCCTCCTTCACAGGAAGAGGACGTCCCTAATGAGGGAATTCTGACAGCTTTCCTTCGGGCTTCGGGCTTCAGGGTTCAGAAAAAATATCAGGGGACTCGCCACCGAGATCCAGAGGGAAGCTACATGGACCCGGTGCGTTGGTAAAAAGCCAGGCGCGAGCTCCCACGACAAATCCATCTCACATATTTCATCCGTCTCACCACCTTAATCTAAACAAGTAAGGACTCGGGATCAGCTGTACCCTCATTATCCTCTTATTAAAGCACTGTGTAAACACAGATACAACGCTGAATCTATTCTTATTCAAATCATTCGGCACTTTTGCCGAGAGAGAACCTGAGCTGTCGGATCCAGACATCTACAAAAAGAATCATTCAGGAGCAGGATCTGATGTACAGCACTGTTTTTAACATCAGAGGATAAATGTAACATCATCCTCTATGGATTTATTAAGACTGCTAAATAAAACATGGAATATAGTTCAAAACCTTCATCAAATTTAAATAACGTATTAAAGTAAATACATGGTATGGTGCCAATTCATCCAGATTATTTGTGAGATCAGTAAAATAGGAACTGAAAAACGGCCTTCCCCATACCATTACCAACAAAATTGGAGGCACTTACATTTATCATGTAAATCATGGCTAGGTGCTTGATTTTAAACACCTGAGGTAATCAGACAGATAAAACACCTGATTTTAATGATGAAAAAGTGAGTCTCAATACTTATTAAAATAGTTTATTTAAGAAGGGCTGTCACTATCAGTAAATCACGTAATTATTGTAATAAAATAATTTTTATAATAATATTATATTATAATAATATTATAATAATTTAATTCATGTTTATCCTCATAATAATAGGATTATAATAATATCCAATAATAATATTTGCAATATATACAAAAAAATAAAACTAAATTGGTGGCACGGTGGCTTAGTGGTTAGCACGTTCGCCTCTGAGTGCCAGGGATTCCAGGTTCGAATCCCAATCTGGGTGGAGTCTCCATGTTCTCCCCATGTTCGGGTAGGGTTCCTCCAGG
>JAFMOC010000140.1:600000-615000 GCA_019802505.1 Corydoras sp. C115
TTTTTTTACATTGCTTTATTAAAACAATATAAAGTGTTGTGTTCACAACTGAGCTCTGAGACCAGTTCTGATAACCAACTACTTAAACTTCTTTGTGCTACTAAAATAAATTCAATTTTAAAAACTGTTTTAATATTCTCCGACAAATTAATATAAAGAGTAAATAATAAAGAAAACAGAAACAACACGTTTCTGAAATTCTGAAACTCGACGGGTCGATAAACCGAGGTAAGTTTGTGTCTGTTCCAAATTGCCTACTACAACGCTACAACTACTACAGTAACAACCCTAAACGAGCTAATGAGTACGCACTTTCAGTACATTGGTATGTGGATTGGAACACAGCCACAAGCTTCTTCCCGCTTCAGGTGACTGTCTTTCAGCCACGTTGCGTGATGAATGTGATTAACTTCGATATGACAAACGCAAAAATCTTTTATTTCATGATTCCTGACATTAATTCATCTTCTCTCTAACCACATGTAGAAATTCAACTTTTAAAAAATATATAAAATATATAATAAATAGGGCGGCCATATATGTGGTTAGCACGTTCGCCTCTCAGCGCTAGGGATTCCCAGTTCGAATCCCCATCTGGGTGGAGTTTCCATGTTCTCCCCGTGTCTGCGTGGGTTTCCTCCGGGTTCTCCGGTTTCCTCCCACAGTCAAAAAACATGGATCAAGTCAATTGAATTCTCAAAATTGCCCCATATAGAGTGTGTCTGTGTGAGTGAGTGTGTGTCCAGCGATGGATTGGCGCCCTGTCCTGGGTGTATCTGCCCAGCGCCCGAGACGTTCTCCCCTGGATGGGCATGGGGAACCCCACCGCGACCCTAATAGAGGATAAAAGCGGGAGATAATGAATGAATGAATGAATATAATAAATAGGGCGGCACGGTGGTTTAGTGGTTAGCACGTTCGCCTCTCAGCGCTAGGGATTCCCGGTTCGAATCCCCATCTGGGTGGAGTTTCCATGTTCTCCCCATGTCTGCGTGGGTTTCCTCCGGGTTCTCCGGTTTCCTCCCACAGTCCAAAAACATGGATCAAGTCAATTGAATTCTCTAAATTGCCCCATATAGAGTGTGTTTGAGTGAGTGAGTGAGTGTGTGCCCAGCGATGGATTGGCGCCCTGTCCTGGGTGTATTTGCCCAGCGCCAGAAACGTTCTCCCCTGGATGGACATGGGGAACCCCACCGCGACCCTAATAGAGGATAAAGCGGGAGATAATGAATGAATAAATGAATATAATAAATAATATATTATCTTAACTCGTATTAGACATTTATTATAGCATATAAGAATGTAAAAATAATCTTAAATTGTCCAGAAATCCCTGTATTTTTTACGCAATTCAAAAGCTAACATTAATTTAAACAGATATTCTGTGTAAAGTTGATAGTATGTGAGCACCATCACACCTGAACAAACATATAGTATAAATTTATATATAGTATTATAGTATTTATAGTATCAATTTTTATAGTATAGTATTAATAGTATAGTATTATAGTATTAATATATAATATAGTATAATTATAGTATTATTATTTTTATATAGTATTATAAAATACTATATAATATAGTATTAATAGTATTAATTTTTGCCTTTCCACGTGGTTTTAAAGTGTTTTTTTTTTTTTTTTTTTTTTTACAGCTGCTTTAATTGTTTTCTATCCAAACAGTTTGTTTCAAGATCTCAACCTCGGGCATTTACGTATTACTGCAGAAGAGAAGACGTTTAAATAGCGCCACCTGCTGGTTATATGCAATTACACTTCACAGTGCTACTACTACAAGTACTAATAATAACATTGAGGAAGAGGAGAATGAGGAGGGGTGTCTACATTAAAGCATATAACATTAATAAGAGATTAAATTGTTATTTGTGGATTCTGATAATCAATCAAATAAAAGCTTCTTCAGTAAAGAGCTGTGGGAAATGTGTTATAAAATGAAAAATCAATGAGGCATCATTGTATAATGAGTCTGCCTTAGCAGCAGGACACACTGCTCACACACTGACACACACATGTACCTGTGTCTGTGTGTGTGTGTGTGTGTGTGTGTGTGTTTCCGTATTAGTCAATGAGTGAGAACAGCAGGTGAGAGTGAGAAAGTGAAGAGTCAAGGCCTGGCTGATCATTTAAACCATGACACACATGTGAAGAATGAAGATCATCTTCCAATGGCTGCTATATCTCAGCTCTCACTTCAACTCTCACTGATCCTTCATATTTCTCCCCCCTTTGTTTTTTTGGATGATGTAATAATCGTGTGTCCACTAACTCCAACACAGATCAATGATTCCTAAAGACAAAATCACAATAGATCATCACTACTAAACATAAATACACTAACTAATAAAATATATAAAGTAAAATCAATTTAATGGAATAAATAGATTTAACGATATTTAAATAAATCAATCATATTTAATGTTAATCTTATTTAATGTTAATACCTCATTTGTATAATTACACCATTTATTACAATAGAATTCATTTCATTACTAATTTTCACTTCTTGCTCCTCACTTATTACATTATAAATGTTTTTTTTTTAAAGTAACGGTGCAATTATCTGTTCAAATTGAACGTTAGGTAAAAAATTAAAGCTTTCTAAGGAATTTAACCTGTATGTATCCTTTTTAAATATTATTATATGAAAATAATATTGTTAATGATTCAAAACATTTATCTTCAATACCAAAAAGCTTTACAGGATTGTTGAACATTAACGTTTCTCTGAGGTAAGCTGGGAACAGTTCAAAAGGGGAACAGTTCTCTGTTTAGGATGCTGAGGAATGACAGCGACGCATGGTCACATGACTCTCAACTGTGTGCCATTAACCCTATTTATCACCTGCTCTGTGTGGGGTGAAGGGGTGAGAGCCAGGGGTCTGAGGGGCAAACACTCAGCCTTTAATGAGACAGACATGTCAAGCAATGAGCCGAGAGCCAGTAAGAATTTATTTTCCACTCAATCAACCAGCAAATTTAGAAAATTGTCAGTTTAATGTCATGTTTTACATTTGCATTTACATTTTGTTATTTAACAACATACAAATCAGAGGACAACACAGGTCAGAATTTAAGGAAAAACATCTACACTATGGTATAATATAACCTGATAATTATCTGATCTGGCTTTTTTACAGCACGTGTTTGTGGAAGAGATGAGTTGTTTCTAAAAAAAAAATGCCTCAACCTCAGAGTTGGGAAGATGGTTCCACCATTTAGCAGTGGTGAACGATACATGGTGAGAATTAGCACCACGGAGAGTTTGAATCACCAGACGACATTCATCACTAGAACCACAGTGAACGAGTCGGAGTGGATTTTGGAAATAAAGAGTGAAGGTAAGAGGGGGCAGATCCAGAGATTGTCCTGTAGGTCAGAGTCAGTGTCTTGTACTGAATGCAGCAGCTACAGTGAGCCAATGGAGAGAGAGGAGAGGTGGAGGGACATGAGTGTTTTAATTGTTTTAACATATAGAATAGAATAGAACAAAACTTTATTGTCCATTAAACTTACATTAAATGGAAAGTTGTCTTTGGCAGTCTGGCAGACAAATACATGTACAATACAATACAATAAAGACGTATATAATTCATTCATTCATTTATTCATTATCTCCCGCTTTATCCTCTATTAGGGTCGCGATGGGGTTCCCCATGCCCATCCAGGGGAGAACGTCTCGGGCGCTGGGCAGATAGACCCAGGACAGGGCGCCAATCCATCGCTGGGCACACACTCACTCACACAGACACACTCTATATGGGGCAATTTTGAGAATTCAATTGACTTGATCCATGTTTTTGGACTGTGGGAGGAAACCGGAGAACCCGGAGGAAACCCACGCAGACACGGGGAGAACATGGAAACTCCACCCAGATGGGGATTCGAACCGGGAATCCCTAGCGCTGAGAGGCGAACTTGCTAACCACTAAGCCACCGTGCCGCCCACGTATATAATAAAAAAAAAAAAAAAAAAAAAAAAAAGAATATATATATATATATATATATATATATATATATATATATATATATATATATATATATACATATAAATTATGTTGGGAAATAATGCTTTGCATCCTTATTCAAAATATTCACAGCAGAAGGAACAAATGACTTTTTGTACCCATTCTTCTTAGCTAGTGGATATAAATGATAGTGGATATAAATTATCTTTATGCTGGTTTTCCTTAACTATTGACTTGCAATGTTCTTTGAAAGTTGCTTTGGATAAAAGCATCTGCTAAATGACTAAATGTAAATGTTATGACCTTTAAGTTATGTTGTAAAGATATTGTTTATGTGGAGAAACTCCAAAGGTTCAGCTGAAGACTCAGGTGAAACCATTCTCCACTGGGTTCCACTCAACGCTCAGGAGGTGTGCAGAAAATGACATACCAAACTTTGGATAGATAGATAATTAAGTACAATTTAATATTCATGGAGGCACAGTGGCTTGGTGGTTAGCATGTTCGCCTCTCAGCGCTAGGGATTCCGGTTCGAATCCCAATCTGGGTGGAGATTCAGTGTTCTCCCCGTGTCTGTGTGGGTTTCTTCCCACGATCCAAAAACATATAGGCAATATGTGGGTGAGTAAGTGTGTGCCCAGTAGATAGATTGGTAGTGTATCTGCCAAGCGGCCAAAACATTCTTCCCTGGATGGGCATGAGGAACCCCCTCACAACCTCAGTAAAGGATTAAGTGGAAGATAGTAAATGAATGAATTAATTATTTTAATATTCAGTAATAATTGCACAACAGTAGTGTCTGAGAGCTACCCGAATTCAGCGTGATCCACTGTGCTGTATTCTGTAATCAGTATCTTTATGCTGCTCCAGGTTCCACAGATCATTCACTCAGTCACCTAATCAGTAACATCATTCATTTAAAGGTTGAAAGAAAGAGCTGGAGGTTAAAGGTTTGAATTACTTTCACTGGAGCAAAGTATGGAAGAAACTCACAAGTTTAAATTTCATTACTAAAATAATAGTGTGAATGATTCAGCCTGTTTAAACCATGGCATGTTGCACACACACACACACACACACACACACACACAGTGATCTTAAGATAGCAGGCCTTCATACTCTGATTGGCACCCAGCATCTGTCCTGTACAATAGATCTGTGGTGTGTGTGTGTGTGTGTGTGTGTGTTTGTGTTATAATTCTCTAAAAGGAAACAATACAGTGTTGTTCCTCCTCTTTTATCTAAACATAGCACTAATGGCTGAAGACTTGGGGCTATATAAAGAGGAGATGAGGATATCTCAACGCCTCCTCATCCATCCCTCAAGCAGCGAGAGAAGCAGGAGATCAGCATCATGGTACGTCCTCCATCTTTTACGCACATCATGCATCGTTATCAGCACAACACTTATCTTTCGTTCACAAATCAAATCCCTAATAGATATCAAATTTAATATTTACTCAGAACCAGACTAAAACTCTTTTGGCTTTAATACACAGTCTGTGGTGCCGCAGCACATTTCGGGACTGAGCTGTTTAGCCGAATGTGATAGAGATGGCGAGGTGCGTTGTGGGATCTTATCTGAAGGAATCAGACAGTAAGAAAGCGTGTTGTGTGGAATTCTTAAGACTAAAGGAATAAAGAAGGTTCTTGAATCCTTCAGTGAGGATTTCTCACATCCACCAGCAATTCATTGAAATAAAGTCTGTGATTGATTAATAAATAAATAATGATAAGTAGGGAGTAGGGATGTTGAAGTAGTTCCATACATTGTCATGTATTCCTGAAGATCCGCATGTTCTGTGAGATTGAACAGTTTTTGATTCACAGTCTCCCAAGAAGGCGAAGAAGAAGGAAGCAACGAGCTCCAATGTCTTCAGCATGTTCGAGCAGTCACAGATCCAGGAGTTCAAAGAGGTGAGAACTCTGAAAAATTCATCAAAACACTGTCGATTAATCCAGTCAGAAGTTCATACCTGCAGAGACACGGGTCAGTGGCACCAAAGATCTAGACTAAAATGACTCCCATTTTCACTGCAGGCTTTTACCATCATGGATCAGAACAGAGACGGATTCATCGATAAGAACGACCTGAGGGACACCTTCGCTGCTCTGGGTGAGGGAGAGACAGATACTGTTGACATCTAATGTCATCCACTACTCATTTCCCTCCATTGGCTTCCTGTAGCTGCTGCATTCAGTACAAGTCACTGACTCTGGTCTACAGAACCATTTCTGGATCTTCGTCCTCCTACCTTCACTCTATCTTTTCAAAATACACTCCGACTCGATCACTTCGCTCCAGTGATGATTGCCGCCTGGCGATTCCACCTCACCGAGGAGCTAATTCTCACTCTGTGGCGTTCACCACTGCAAAATGGTGGAACCATCTTCCCAACTCTGTCCATAAGGCAGAATCACTTGTTATTTTCAAGAAACTACTGAAGATGCATCTTTTTAACACATACCTGTTGTAAAAAAAAATTAATAAATGAGTGTAAAAAAAAGTGGAGGGGGGGGGTGCAGAATCAAATAACAATCAGGCTTGATGAATTTACAGTATAGTTGGTTTTCTTTACAACTTCTGACTTGTGGTGTTCTCATTTGTAAGTCGCTTTGGATAAAAGCGTCTGCTAAATGACTAAATGTAAATGTAAATGTAAATCTAATTGCGCTCATTCATTCATTTATTCATTCTCTCCCGCTTTATCCTCTATTAGGGTCGTGGTGGGGTTCCCCATGCCCATCCAGGGGAGAACGTCTCAGGCGCTGGGCAGATAGACCCAGGACAGGGCGCCAATCCATCGCTGGGCACACACTCACTCACACAAACACGCTCTATATGGGGCAATTTTCAGAATTCAATTGACTTGATCCATGTTTTTGGACTGTGGGAGGAAACCGGAAAACCCGGAGGAAACCCACGCAGACACGGGGAGAACATGGAAACTCCACCCAGATGGGGATTCGAACCGGGAATCCCTAGCGCTGAGAGGAGAACGTGCTAACCACAAAGCCACCGTGCCGCCCTTATATTCATTATACTCTATGTAATTCATTACCATAATCGAAAAGACAGACAGACAGACAGACAGATAGACAGATAGACAGTGATACCAAAGGAAAATTTTGAGGGAATTTACTGAAGATAATAAGTATCACAGTGTATGTTTATCATTATAAAACAGGTAGGTTCGGTTCTTAATTGTAATTGGCTGAGCAGTTTGTCCAGCCATAACATTGTTTATGATAACACACACCTCTGAACCGCTTCACTTTTGTATCAGTGCGTGAAATACAATACATTATTGTGACAGTAGGGCTTGGGGGTAGGAGAGGTAGAGCCGACGTGCTAATCAGCCCCCCCCCTCCCCCAGCGCCATCGTCACAATCATGTTAAATCAACCAAAAACAGAAATACAGATTAATACAAACAGCGAGCCGATTCGCAGTGAGCACTAAATCCATATCCTGTTACTCAGCGATCAGTGTTCACTTTAAAAACCGGACCAGATAACGTTATGGAAGACGAGTTTATTAATAATTTGCTTTCAGTAATGTTACTTAAAAATCAAAACTGTTTTATTTTTTTTAATTATTATTTGTTTTTAGCCATTTTATAAAAGCAATAAGGCACTTGAGGTTGAGCATTATTGTAAATAAATCACAAGAAAGGGGTGTAACTGCCTTCCCGTTCTGCCTCACAACAATTCTCTAGTGCTTTTTATAAAACTGTTAGAAAAGTCCGTTCTTCCCCGGAGGAGAGCGGCTACGCGGGAATTCGGGCGTACGCCGCTCGCACCTAGTGAGCGCTTCCCGGGCACCGACTACGCGGGGAATAAAGCGTACGTCGGTCCACGGAAACGCTCCCACAAGTACGACCTGCGCGGAGAAAGTGCGCAGCGCCGCACCGTGGTTGAACGCGGAGAGAGAGTCCAGAAAAACACCGGGATAAAATCCAAAACCGAATTTATTAAAAACTGGTGACGGAACACCAACAGAAAGGGGGAAACAAACGAACAAACTAACTGCACCGAAATGCTGGAAAACGGAAACTAAATAACAAACCAACTAATCACGTGCACAAAACAAACCAATCACCCAGCTGAGATAATAAAGAACACAAACGAGGGACAGCTGCCCCAGGCACCTGTAACAAAAACGGGTAGTTCCAGTCCTTATTATTTCTATCAATTGTAATGTAAAATGAAAATAAAACTTTTCTATGAAACTGTGTTATTTAATTTGGCCACTAGATTTCAGTATTTTATTTTTAGAGGAACCAGAAACCTGTTACTCAACGATCATCGTTCACATTTGTTCACTTCAAACCAAACTAGATTACGTCGCAGAAGACCAGATTAATAACAATGCATGGTAGCTCTGTGGTTAAGGTGTTGTGCTTTCAATCTGATAGTGGATTCAAATCCCAGGTCCATTATGTTACCGATGTGGGTCCTTAATATTTCCACCTGCAAGGATGCTGAGGCCAACCCTGTTCTTACTTTGGATAAAAAACATCTGCTATATGACCAAATATATTCATTCATTCATTCATTCATTATCTCCCGCTTTATCCTCTATTAGGGTCGCGGTGGGGTTCCCCATGCCCATCCAGGGGAGAACGTCTCGGGAGCTGGGCAGATAGACCCAGGACAGGGCGCCAATCCACACTCACTCACACAGACACACTCTATATGGGACAATTTTGAGAATTCAATTGACTTGATCCATGTTTTTGGACTGTGGGAGGAAACCGGAGAACCCGGAGGAAACCCACGCGGACACGGGGAGAACATGGAAACTCCACCCAGATGGGGATTCGAACCGGGAATCCCTAGCGCTGAGAGGAGAACGTGCTAACCACTAAGCCACCGTGCCGCCTGACCAAATATAAAGATATTTAAATGAAAGTCACTCGAGGTTGTGTATTATTGTAAATAAATCGCTGGAAAGGGGTGTTACTGTACTCTGCTTCACATCATGCCTGATAACCTTATTCTTGTGATTTATTCACAATAATACCGCCCTCTGACGCCATATTGCTTTGTAATACAATAGTGACATTGTGTGTTACAGCTGCATTGTTATTATCGTTATAGCTCATTATTTAATTTCTATTTACAGAATTAAGTATCATCTCATGTCACAGGCAGATAAATTCACAGAGGCTGAGGTGAGTCTTTCTGTCTCTGTCTGTCTCTCTGGTTTTGGTGACAATTCAATAAATCTCTGTTTCGTCTCCTACTCATGAAGGTGAATCAGATGTTTACGAACTTCCCACTGGACGTTGCAGGAAACCTGGACTATAAGAACCTGTGTTACGTGATCACGCACGGCGAGGATAAAGAGCAGGAGTAACGTTCACCCCGTCTCATGGTTTTGTTTGTTTATAGGTTTGTTTTCTTAATAAAGATGTAAACATTCAGCATCCAGCAGTCTGATCTTTCAGTCTACGTCAGGACTGCCCACACTTTTCTGGCCCGAGATCTACTTTTTCATTGGACAGGTCATCGAGATCTACCGGGGTCAATCTCTATTTTTTAGGCTTTTATATTGAAACCTGTTTACACACATCATGTTAGGACACAGGGCGGCTCGGTGGCTTAGTTGTTAGCACGTTCGCCTCTCATCGCTAGGGATTCCCGGTTCGAATCTCCATCTGGGTGGAGTTTCCATGTTCTCCCCGTGTCCGCGTGGGTTTCCTCCGGGTTTTCCGGTTTCCTTCCACAATCCAAAAACATGGATCAAGTTAATTGAGTTCTCTAAATTGCCCCATATAGAGTGTGTCTGTGTGAGTGAGTGTGTACCCAGCGATGGATTAGCGCCCTGTCCTGGGTCTATCTGCCCAGCGCCTGAGACGTTCTCCCCTGGATGGGCATGGGGAACCCAACCGCGACCCTAATAGAGGATAAAGCGGGAGATAATGAATGAATGAATGAATGATGTTCCAAAACATAGGTGGCACGGTGGCTTAGTGGTTAACACGTTCGCCACTCAGCGCTAGGGATTCCCGGTTCGAATCCCCATCTGGGTGGAGTTTCCATGTTCACCCCGTGTCTGCGTGGGTTTCCTCCGGGTTCTCCGGTTTCCTTCCACAGTCCAAAAACATGGATCAAGTTAATTGAGTTCTCTAAATTGCCCCATATAGAGTGTGTTTGTGTGAGTGAGTGTGTGCCCAGCGATGGATTGGCGTCCTGTCCTGGGTCTGTCTGTCCAGCGCCCGAGACGTTCTCCTCTGGATGGGCATGGGGAACCCCACCGCGACCCTAATGGAGGATAAAGCGGGAGATAATGAATGAATGAGTGTTAGTACACATCATGTGGAATCTGTTAGAATTGCTCTTTTATTAAACACATTCCAGCAAATAGAACAGAGAAAACCTGATTTTAGTTAAACACACAGTATACAAACAAATGTAAAACAATCACTGTAACCTGCATTTCTCCAAACAGAACATCCATCCATCATCTTCTGCTTTATCCTCTACTAGGGTCGTGGGGGGGTTCCCCATGCCCATCCAGGGGAGAACGTCTCGGGCGCTGGGCAGATAGACCCAGGACAGGGCGCCAATCCATCGCTGAGTACACACTCACTCACACACACTCTATATGGGGCAATTTAGAGAACTCAAATAACTTGATCCATGCCCATCAAGGGGAGAACACTTTGGGCGCTGGGCAGATACACACAGGACAGGGCGCCAATCTATCACTGGGCACGGGCACACACACTATATATGGGGCAATTTGGAGAATTCAATTGACCTTGATCCATGTTTTTGGACTGTGGGAAGAAACCGGAGAACCCGGAGGAAACCCACATGGACACGGGGAGAACATGGAAACTCCACGCAGATTGGGATTCGAACTGGGAATCCCTAGCGCTGAGAGGAACATGCTAAACCAGTCGATCGCGATGGACGTATTGAACACCCCTGGTCTACGTGTTCTGTATGAAACTGAAGACTTAAAGAACAAGGATGAGATAACACAACAGCCCCCCCACCCCACCGTAGATAATTGGTATAATCTGAAGATTAAGATAAAAACAAAAACATGAAACAGGATGAGGGCCAATATACATCTTTAATAAGATTTAATTAAGAAAAGAATAAGTCCATGTGCCCTTTAATCTCATGTTTCCAGTATATAATCTCATCATCACCAATAAACAAAATGTATCACAAACATCATCACTAAACACTCTGATCTAAATTATAAGAGAAATTAAAGCTGTGTGAAATGAAACTCTATACAGATCCTGAGTTTGTGTGCACACACACACACACACACACACACACACACACACACACACACTGTAGTTCATATCAAGTAAAGCAAAATCACATTCAGCTGCATTAAACTGATCATGTGTGCATTTAATCAATATTTATTGTAACAGTCAAGTATTAAAGATCAAGTAAAATGTCTTTGATTTGGATCATCTTTAATCTGATTGGTTGTTAGTTCAGAACAAATTGAGAATTGTGTGCATGATGACACAGGAATGTTATACAGGTTCGGACCGTCTACCCATCCAGCTGTACATACATCAGAAATCCCTGTATATACAGTCTGTCTTGTGCATGTGTGTGTGTGTGTGTATTAACTGCTCAGCGTTGAGCGGATGACTGATATGTGCTCGGTACAGACTCTCTTCATTGGCGGTCCTCCTAAATTCTCCTCCTGTAATAAAATGGAATCAAATGAATTTATGACATTAATTTCTTTATACAACGTCCATCTTTTAATGATCTTATATTAGTATTATATATTCTTTAATATATATATATATATATATATATATATATATATATGGGGGCGGCACGGTGGCTTAGTGGTTCGCACATTCGCCTCTCAGCGCTGGGGATTCCCGGTTCGAATCCCCATCTGGGTGGAGTTTCCATGTTCTCCCCGTGTCTGCGTGGGTTTCCTCCGGGTTCTCCGGTTTCCTCCCACAGTCCAAAAACATGGATCAAGTTAATTGAGTTCTGGCCCCATATAAGTGTGTATGTGTGTGTGAGTGTGTGCCCGCCCTCCTGGTTAATTGACGAGATCCGGTTTCTGCAATATTCGCCGACGACATCCGAAACCATGGAACCTCAAGAATGTACCATTTTGACCACATTGACGCAATTCAGATATTCGACTATTAATTATTTTTTTTTTTATGAAAAATCCTTAGTTGAAGACACCCCTAATATATATATATAACAGCCCCTATGAAGAAATATATATATATATATATATATATATATATATATATATATATATATATATATATAATCTAAGACTGAGTTCATCTGTAGTTTAATAACGTGTGTATATAACAGATTGAAGCTGGTATCTAACTGCTGTGTTACCTGAACATTTAGGTGTAAGAGGTCCTCCTTAATCAGTGTAGGTGGTTCATCTGTAAGGTTCTGCTGCAGCGAGCGTTCTGTACAACAACAACAGCAACTCAGGAATGAAAAATCTGTTTGTTTTTTTTTTGTTTACATCCACACACTCCCACAATCTGTGTGTGTGTGTGTGATCTTACCCTCCATACACTCTTGACCCAGAGTGGGTGGCTGGGGCTCTTCAGATCTGAACTCGTGAGGTTGTGTGTGTAAGTCTGACTGTGTGTGTGAGTGTGTGTGTGAGTGTGGCTGTGGTTGGGTCGAGGTGGCGGGACTAACAGGTTCACTGCACTGAGGACTGGAGTTTGTGCTGCTGTCTGCTGCAGTCGTTTTCACCTGAAATGAATCTGAGAGAGAACTCTGACTGCTGTTCTCATCTGCAGCACAGAAAGGAGAAAGAGACAGAGTAAATTAAGAGTGTGTGTGTATATATATATATATATATATATATATAAATGTGTGTGTGTGTGTGTGTGTGTGTGTGTGTGAGGTAAGTACCCTGGTAATCTAGCAGATCTGTACAGGAGGTCTCAGGTGTTTCCTCTGATGGAAAACTCTTTCTTGGAACCTCAACAGCAGAACTTTTAATCTTTTCCTTCTGTTAGAGTTTAATAGCAAAAACCACAAAGTTATAAATAAAACAGTTTTATTATTTAATTTCACAAACTGTAATAAGGGGTTTATTATGTAAAGACTGTAGAGCTACACACACACACACACAGTACCTCTTTAGTATCCACTACGGGAACCCATTTGAATATCCTCAGAGACGTGTCTCCAACTGTGACCCATTTCTTCTCCCTGTACATTACACAGTTATTGTGTCTGAGTTTGTAGAGAAATTCATCTTATATTATGCCTTTTTTAACACAGAGACCCCATCATCAGTGGATTTAACCAACTCAAATAAAACGGTACGGTGGCATATTGGTTAGCACGTTCTCCTCTCTGCATTGGGGATCCAGGTTCAAATCCTAAGCTGGGTGGATTTTCCATGTTTTCCCTGTCTTCTCGTGGGTTTCCTCTGGGTTCTACAGTTTCCTCTCACAGTCCAAAAACATGTTCAAAATTGCCCCATATAGTGTTTGTGCCCAGCGATAGATTGGCACCCTGTCCTGGGTGTATCTGTCCAGCGCCCGAGACGTTCTCCCCTGGATGGGCATGGGGAACCCCACCGCGACCCTAATAGAGGATAAAGCGGGAGATAATGAATGAATAATAATGTAAAGTAAAACTCATGATGAGTTGAATTGTTCAGGGAACAGAGAAAATGACTATTTGATGAATGAGCATGGGAAAGAGTAGGAATGTCCGGTCGCAGGGTGAGCAGAGAGATTTGAATAATAGGACAGTCAACAAGAACATGACAAAAATTCATACCCCTGAAGGGGGCAGAAAGCAGGACCAGATGGGGTAGAACATAGAGATGTCAATGTACACATGAGAAAAAAGACTGTTGTCTGGAGGTCACGCCCTCCTGAAGGACTTATATGGACGAACGAGAGGACTTCGGGCAGAGCTCTCGGAGGATAGCAACGAGTTGCTATCGTCCATATTTTTGTTTGATATTTTACACTGTCTATTCAGTAAAACACATTCAATTCTTTTGGAACGAAACTGCCGACTTCTGACCGTTTATGAAACTTAACCTTAATTCTTAATTCTTAATTAAGAACTTAATTCTGACCGTTTATGAAACTTAACAGAATGTTCATAATATTACTCAATAATAACACTTTTTCTTACAAATTTTTTTATTAGATTCTTGCCTATTTATTACTTTTATTCATTTATTCACCAGCTTTAGTAACTGGCTCTTTTTAAGACAATAAATATAAGAGAAGAAACTAAGATACGATTTTTTCTTTTTTGGCCCTTTTCCACAAATCATGCTATCTCTGACAGTTCAAATCTGAACATTGGTATGTTCTCCTTTTCTCAATTAATCCTCTTAAATGCCTCAAATAAAGCTGATGTTCCTGTTTTTTTTTACACCAATATAAAGTGTATATAAACCTAAAGCAGCTACAACAGTAACATGCCATTTCCACACTGATACTTCTTATATCAGTACCAGGAAACCAAGCCAGGAACTTTACTGTCAAACTACATTTAGCTGATAATTCATTCATTATCTTCCTCTTTAATCTCTATTAGGGTCGCGGTGGGGTTCCCCATGCTCAGCCAGGGGAGAACGTCTCGGGCTCTGGGCAGATAGACCCAGGACAGGGCACCAATCCATCGCTGGGCACACACACACTCACACAGACACACTCTATATGGGGCAATTTGGAGAACTCAATTGACTTGATCCATGTTTTTGGACTGTGGGAGGAAACCAGAGAACCCGGAGGAAACCCACGCAGACACGGGGAGAACATGGAAACTCCACCCAGATGGGGATTCGAACCGGGAATCCCTAGTGCTGAGAGGAGAACATGCTAACCACTAAGCCACCGTGCCGCCCTTAGCTGATAATTCATTCATTCATTCATTCATTATCTCCCACTTTATCCTCTATTAGGGTCGCGGTGGGGTTCCCCATGCCCATCCAGGGGAGAACGTCTCGGGCGCTGGGCAGATAGACCCAGGACAGGGCGCCAATCCATC
>JAFMOC010000140.1:620000-625000 GCA_019802505.1 Corydoras sp. C115
AATGCACCAAATATACAGAGATCAGGAACCATGGAGTTTCCATGTTCGCCCCGTGTCCACATGGGTTTCCTCCGGGTTTCTCCGGTTTCCTCCCACAGTCCAAAAACATGGATCAAGTCAATTGAGTTCTCCAAAATTGCCCCATATAGAGAGTGTTTGTGTGTGTGAGTGAGTGTGTGTCCAGCGATAGATTGGCGCCCTGTCCTGGGTCTATCTGCCCAGCGCCCGAGACGTTCTCCCCTGGATGGGCATGGGGAACCCCACCGCGACCCTAATAGAGGATAAAGCGGAAGAAAATGGATGGAAATGGATGAGAGAGAGAGAGAGACAGACAGACCTGTGAGAGTCAGAGAATTCAAAGAAAGTAGAGAGAGAGAGCGAGAGAGAAAAAGTGAGAGAGAGAAGAGAGCGAGAGAGAAAAGGTGAGAGAGAGAGAGAGAGCGAGAGAGAGAGAGAGAGAGAGAAAAAATGAGCGAGAGAGAGAGAGAGAGAGCACGAGAGAGAAAAAGTGAGCGAGAGAGAGAGAGAGAGAGAGACAGACAGAAAGAGAGAGCACGAGAGAGAAAAAGTGAGCGAGAGAGAGAGACAGACAGAGAGAGAGAGAGACAGACAGAAAGAGAGAGCACGAGAGAGAAAAAGTGAGCGAGAGAGACAGACAGAGAGAGAGAGAGAGACAGACAGAAAGAGAGAGCACGAGAGAGAAAAAGTGAGCGAGAGAGAGAGAGCGAGAGAGAGAGCGAGAGCACGAGAGAGAAAAAGTGAGCGAGAGAGACAGACAGAGAGACAGAGAGACAGACAGAGAGAGAGAGAGACAGACAGAAAGAGAGAGCACGAGAGAGAAAAAGTGAGCGAGAGAGAGAGAGAGAGAGAGAGAGAAAAAGTGAGCGAGAGAGAAAAAGTGAGCGAGAGACAGAGAGAGAGAGAGACAGAGAGAGAGAGAGAGAGACAGAGAGAGAGAGAAAGTGAGCGTGAGAGAGAGAGAGAAAAAGAGCGAGAGAGAGAGAGAGAGAAAAAGTGAGCGTGATAGAGAGAGAGAAAAAGTGAGCGAGAGCGAGAGAGAGAGAGAGAGAGAGAGAAAAGTGAGCGTGAGAGAGAGAGAAAAAGAGAGAGAGAGAGAGAGAGAAAAAGTGAGCGAGAGCGAGAGAGAAAAAGTGAGCGAGAGCGAGAGAGAAAAAGTGAGAGAGAGAGAGAGAGAGAGAAAAAGTGAGAGAGAGAGAGAGAGAGAAAAAGTGAGCGAGAGCGAGAGAGAAAAAGAGAGAGAGAGAGAGAGAAAAAGTGAGCGTGAGAGAGAGAGCGAGAGAGAAAAAGTGAGAGAGAGAGAGACACACCTGCGCGAGTCGTTGGAGAAGTCGAAGTGATAGACTCCTGCTGAATGTCCTTTCAGGTCGAAAGCTCGTGTGACCTCCTTAAAATCTCCAGATTTAGTGAAACACACCTCCCACACTTTAACATCCGGAGTGAAACCACACGAGCCCACAAACCTGAAACAACAACAAACATCAATGAGCTTAAACAATGTTTGAGTCCCAATTATTATTGCTAAAGGTATTCAAATCAATTAAACCACAAGGTGCCCAAATTTAGGGCACGGTGGCTTAGTGGTTAGCATGTTCGCCTCTCAGTGCTAGGGATTCCCGGTTCTGGGAATCTGTCAATTGTATTCTCCAAATTGCCCCATAGAGTGAGTATGTGCCCAGCGATTGATTGGCGCCCTGTCCTGGGTCTATCTGCCCAGCGCCCGAGACGTTCTCCCCTGGATGGGCATGGGGAACCCCACCGCGACCCTAATAGAGGATAAAGCGGAAGATAATGGATTGGTGCCCAAATTTTGCACCTGCCTAATTTTGCTTACATAATTATTGCACGGGCGGCACGGTGGCTTAGTGGTTAGCACGTTCGCCTCTCAGCGCTAGGGATTCCCGGTTCGAATCCCCATCTGGGTGGAGTTTCCATGTTCTCCCCGTGTCCGCGTGGGTTTCCTCCGGGTTCTCCGGTTTCCTCCCACAGTCCAAAAACATGGATCAAGTCAATTGAGTTCTCCAATTTGCCCCATATAGAGTGTGTATGAGTGAGTGAGTGTGTGCCCAGCGATAGATTGGCGCCCTGTCCTGGGTCTATCTGCCCAGCGCCCGAGACGTTCTCCCCTGGATGGGCATGGGGAACCCCACCGCGACCCTAATAGAGGATAAAGAAATGAATAGCCAAGGTGGAAGATAATGAATAAATGAATGAATAATTATGACAATTTCTGAATGTCCCATACAACCTAATAACATCTCAAATATCAAGTTCGAGGAGGTGTTTAACCTGCCACAGGGAGAAACTGCAGCGTAGGAGATGTTCATCTGGTTGGTGTTAATTGAAGCTAAAACTTCTCCTTTCAGGTTCCAGATCAGTATAGTTGTATCTACAGATGCAGTCATGATAAACCCCCCTGCAAGAGGAGAGACACGTTATCACTGATACGGACATTAACCAGCAGGCTGCATGGACTGATCTCAAAGTCAAAAGTCAAAAGTCAAAGTAGGCTTTATTGTGGGGTGGGTTAGCTCAGTGGTTGGGGTGTTGGGCTATCAATCTGAAGGTTGGGGTTCTGATATGAATAGTCCCTGAAGTTTTATACCAGTGTGGGTGCCCAAAACTTTGAGCAAGACCCTTAACCCTCATTGCTCCAGGGATGTTGTGATGAACCCTGTTCTCACCTTGTAAGTCGCTTTGGATAAAAGCGTCCAATAAATGACCCAATTTATTTATTTATTTATTTTGTCAATTCCTTCACATGTTCTATACATACAAAGTAATCAAAATTACGTCTCTCCATGCCACTGTGTAAATAATATCAGCTTTATCATCACACAGTAAGAAGGAACTCCTGGTAACACATCAGGAACCACAATAAAGGTGACAGAAACCTGTTGCAGCGATGCCCATGCTAATGACGATGCCTTTGTGGTTTTGGGGGAAGTCTTCCGGAGTGGGTTGAAAATTGAAGGAGCCGTCGTCTTTCTTACTCATCTTAAAGATCCGAATGGTCTCACCGTTCGCCAGCCACGCGATGAACGCGCTGCAGCAACAGGACACAAAAAAGCAATTACCCTCTGTCCACTAAAGAATTCAATACTGGGTGTGGTAGCTTAGTGGTTAGGGTGTTGGGCTATCAATCAGAAGGTTGGGGGTTCAAATCCCAGGTCCACTGAAGTTACCAGTGTGGGTCCTTGAGCAAGACCCTTAACCCTCATTGCTCCAGGGATGTTGTGATGAACCCTGTGCTCACCTTGTAAGTCGCTTTGGATAAAAAAGCATCTGCGAAATGACCAAAAGTAATGTAAATGTAATTAGGGGTGAGCTGCAATATTCGCTGATTCGATTCGGAGAACCGTAGTCGACTATGAACCTCATAGTCGAATGTACCATTTTGACCACATGGGGGCGCCCATGGCTGCTGCTAAGCATTAGTTTTACCATGAAATGTCTTTGTTTTCGTTATATATATATAGCCTTTTGTCAAATAAAATCATTCTAATTTTGTTTTTTTTTAGGTTTTTCCTTTGAAGTGGAAAAAATTCCAGAACGGGGATCCCATTTACGGTGCTCTAGAAAAACAAGTAAAATATTTAAAAAAATATTTTTTAAAAACCATGCTTATAGCGCCATCTTGTGGTGAAATTTTAACTGATTCGACTAATCGACTATAGGGAAAATCTGACTAATCAGATTCGACTATGAAAATCCTTAGTTGAATACACCCCTAAATGTAATACTGGTATACGATACGATGGGAAAGTCCGGCACTGTCTCACCGGGAGTCGGGGCTGAAGCGTACAAGGGTGGCGTGGTCATAATCGATGTTGGCACGCAGACATTTATGATCTCGCTCCAGAAAGTCCTTGGTGCTCCAGATGCGGACTGTTCGATCATCAGTGCAGGAGGCCAGATATTTCCCATTACTGCTGAAATCCAGACAGGTCACATTTCCACTCTGACTCTGCACATGTGAACACACATACACATCAATGAACATTACATTTAAAAAAAGATAGCCAGTGCAGATAAATCACTCCAGACTCACTTTGGCAGCAGGATGGATGGTATGGATCTGATGTTTTACGTTTAATACAGGGCCAGATAAAAAGATCAATAAAATGTCGGCATCATTTAGGGTGAAACCAGCATTCAAATACAAAGCACATCCGCATAGGAAGGGCGATGTATTCAGATAGCCTGGAGGAAGTTAGTGAATGGTGGAGGTCCTAGTGCTGTACCTTGAGAGATGCAGCAAGTAGTGGGTGGGTAAAGTTGTGCTGCTGAGGCTTATCCTTCTTTGGACGTTGCTGCTGCTGTTTCTGCTTCTTCCTCGAGGAAGCCATTTTCGCTGAGCTCTCTTCTGATTTACCTACAAAACAAGTCGATTTATTATCAGAATATACAACATGGGCGGCACGGTGGCTTAGTGGTTAGCACGTTCTCCTCTCAGCGCTAGGGATTCCCGGTTCGAATCCCCATCTGGGTGGAGTTTCCATGTTCTCCCCGTGTCCGCGTGGGTTTCCTCCGGGTTTTCCGGTTTCCTCCCACAGTCCAAAAACATGGATCAGGTCAATTGAATTCTCCAAATTGCCCCATATAGAGTGTGTATGTGTGTGTGAGTGAGTGTGTGCCCAGCGATAGATTGGCGCCCTGTCCTGGGAGTGTCTGCCCAGCGCCCGAAACGTTCTCCCCTGGATGGGCATGGGGAACCTCACCACAACCCTAATAGAGGATAAAGCGGGGAGTGAATGAATGAATGAATATACATCACACACCGCCATCACAGATCAAATGTCTGCGTGCCAACTAGGGGTGTCTTCAACTAAGGATTTTCATAGTCGAATCTGATTCGTCAGATTTTCCCTATAGTCGACTGATAGTCGAATCAGTTAAATTTTCACCACAAGATGGCGCTATAAGCGTGGTTTTTAAAATATTTTACGTTTTTCTAGAGCACCGTAAATGGGTTAAAGCTC